>JBBPNN010000174.1:0-40808 GCA_038090935.1 Hortiboletus campestris
CCTTTCATGCGTATTGGTGCATACATGCCAAACGAGATGTACGCTATCGGCGACAAGCACTTCGGTTCACCTACCGGTTTCTCGACGATCGAATCTATGGCTGATCACTACATCACTCTCGTCAAGAATGTTCAGCCCCATGGTCCCTACATCGTCGCCGGTTACTCCTTCGGTGGACAGGTGGCAATTTGTATGGCGGACAAGCTTACCCGGGCTGGAGAGATCGTACAGCATGTCATTCTTTTGGATCCTATCTACATTCCTACCGGCGAGCGTCAGAGTCTGAAATCCACAGACTGGACGCAGCGCTCGATTGATCGCATCTCGTCCAACTTCCCAGACATCGGAGAGAAGTGGAAGAACAAACTGCGCACGGAGATCAGGAAGAACCTGGATTCGATGTTCGACTTCGAGCCACCACACTACGAGGGGCGCACGACACTCATTGTTCCCAAGGATCGTTCGTGGTACCGCAGTGGGAATGCCAGCGACTTTGACACTGGCGCTGACGACCACAATGGTTGGGATTACCGCATTAAAAATCTGGACATGAAGACCTCTGCAGGTGCCCACGACACGATGTTTGCGCCTGCCCATGTCAAAGTGCTGGCTGGAGTGATGAAGGAGATTCTTGGCATCGTGAGCCCTCTCTTTTGGTGTGTTTGCGTCGGTCGTCTGACTTTTTTGTTCTCGCAATAGACGTCGGAGCCTGCAAAACCAACAGTGGCGAGAGGAAAATCATCTGCCGCGCAAAAATGACATGTCTGTTGTACGATGCCTAATCTCGCCCTCGTTTCTTTTTCATCGAGTTTTCTATGACGGACCAGGCCGGACAAAGGTTTTTTTTGGGATTGGTTGGGCTGAATAATGTTCGGCGATTTGATTTGCGTTTGTTTTCGCCTTTTCGCCTTTTCACCGTTTCGTTTTTTCGTTTTCGTGTTGGTTTTTCACTTTCCCTTTTTGTATTCGTTCTCAATGTTCGATTTTCAATCTTGTTCTTTTGTTTTTTGCTTTCCTTTACACTTTTGTTTTCGTTTCGTCATCCTATTTTCGTTTCGTCATCCTATTTTCGTTTCGTTGTTTCGTTTTTTCGTTTTGGAAAGTCACGTGATACATATTTGTCAGCACAATAGATGTCCTTCCCGAAAGTTGGTCACACCCAGGGGTCAGCGTCGCCCGCCGGAAGAGTCCTACCTGGGGTAGCATCAAGCGGATGCAAGCTTGTAGCACTCACTCTCCCAATCAGACTCAATAGGCCCTGCCAGTGGAAGGCATGACCTAGGCTTGGACTGGGTGTGCAATGCTCAGTTGCTGCTATGCGGCACTGAGTTCTGGTGTGACCATAGTATATTCAGTCTCACGTTCGAAGTCTGGACATGGATTCAGGTGAGAGCTCATCTATTCAGTTTACTACAGCTGTAATTCTACCAGAGGCTTTCAAGTTAATGCTGTGTAGTAAGTTCCACTGCAATGGCTAGTGTGTCAATCCAAAGCAGGCGACAGGAGTCCATGTCAGTCTGTGTGCGCTCAAGAAGTGGTTGGACCTGGTGGGTAAACTCCTGTTGCTGTATTTGATTGAAGGGACAGGCGGTGTCAGGAACTTCGACATGAGAGAGTTGATTGGGTTGATTCAAGACGAACGGATTATCGGGAATACCCAATTATGCAGGGGCAAGAAGGGTAATGATATCAGTGGGAAATGCTCACTGATAGGTTCTAGGTTGATAACAAAGATATGTCTCTTGTGTAGAACACAGATAGAGACGTCTCAGGGAATGAGGATAGTGGATGGCTAGCCTCAGAGGTACTGAGTGAGAGGAGGGAGCGAAGGACAAAAAGTAGAATCGTTAATCATTATTGAGACAGGCTTAAGGCCATGTCTTTTATACTGGTCAGTGATGAAACACTGATGTACATGAGACATGTTTCAGATATGAAACGTGTAAGAGATAAAGGGATAAAACACGTATCAGGGATGAAACATGTAACAGAATGTGAAACGTATAGTGAAACGTGTATCACATCTCATGACACAATGATGTCATGGTCTAGACCAAAGATAAGAGAAGCTTATCTAATAATGGTGAGTAATATGGATAGCGTAAAGATGAGGTCATAGACCGTTCTAGAATCTGGTATCAGAAATAGAATATCTGAATATGAAATACCAGAATTCTCAACACTACTGAGCGGCCATCCAAAGCAGCGAAGACAACCTTGCGAGCCCGCAGTAATGTTGCCTGTCTACTCAGAATGAAGACTGTGCAACCGCGGGCGATTGCATACATTGCTGTTCAGGTGTGTTCGTAAAGTCTTGATAGGAACGAGTCTACTCATTCATCCGGATGGATTTTAGCTTCGATTTGCACTGTCCTGTTGTTCCTCGTGGTTGGTTGTTGATGAAGATTTCGACCATGAAGCATTTTACCACAACATTGTTGAGTACTTCGAGATCCCAAGCTCGCCACAGAAAGCGAATGAAATTGCAGAACTCCTCTTGTGGTGGAACCAGTGGGTCATGTCTTCTTCAATTGTCAAATCACGTTCACTTAACTCATGCAGCAAAAATTTCGGACGCACGAATGTTTCCGATTATCGCCCCCAGCATGTCCAGTCACTGTCAGTCGCTCGCTCTAGGAAGTAGTAAGGCCTTTGATGGCCGCTCGCTTTTATGTCACTCGATACCACCTGTACAGACTCATCTCCAATAAAAAATTGAATGCTACATGCCGGTGAATGTATATATTGAGTATGCCGGAGTGAAGAACTGGACCCAAATACACACGCGGCGGCGCAGCCCGCCACAGAATAAGAATCAAGCTTCACCCGCGCAAAGCTGATACACGGGATAAATGAACTTGAACCTGCTGGGCAATGAGAACAAGTACCGAGTATGCTGGAGTGAAGAATTGGACAAAAATACATGTGCGGTGGCGCAGCCCATCACAGAATGAGAATCAAGTTTCACCTGCGCAAAGCTAAAACATGGGACAAATGAACTCGAACCTGCTGGGTAATGAGAACAAGAGGGTAACAAAATGGAAAAAGCTTCTATCGAACTAAGGCTCTATTGCATGCGCCAACACAATCATCTGGATGTAGCACGAGAACGGGTGTCGGACGGCCATTGCTGGACTGATGAAAGGCAATGTGATATTTATTTGGCACCGGGTGGTGCATCAACGTCTTATGGGCTGTGATGACCGTGTCTCAAAGGAGATTTCCATCTGGTGGTTTTGATCACACATAGGGCACAAACGCAAAGTACTCACGACACGAGACAAATTACTGGACACTTGATGGATTGTGAGATTATAGCATCGGAAACAATCATGAGCCAACAGGGCACCATTTTGACCGGTGTGATCACGAGGGGCATGATGAGCTGTCTGATGACCGAGGGTATTGAACACAGAATCAACATGATTTGTATGGTTATTCATAAGGAATGGTCATGTGCCGTTCATTTCTCAAACTGCGGCAGATTGTTTGGCATTTCACCTGGGAGGTACCTTTAAAATGTCTTAAATTGCCTTATAATCTTGCTCGGCTGAATGTGACCCATGCCGGCCATTATGTGCATTATAAAGTCATTATAAGATCTTATCACAAAAATTCGGTTTCAGTGATACAACGCACGCTGCGAAAGAAGCTCTTTGGCTTCGACGTCTTATTGGGGAGATGTTCCGACCGCTGACACAGCCGACAATTCTTTTCGGAGACAATCAGTCTGCTATCGCGCTGACTCGCGACGGTAGCTATCACGCACGAACGAAACATATTGACATTCGTTACCATTTTATTCGTTTCACTGTCGAGGACGGTTCTATTCGTTTTCTTTATTGTCCTTCGAACAGCATGGTTGCTGATACTCTTACCAAAGCTCTTCCGAGCATTAAAGCTAAACATTTCGCTCAGGAACTTGGATTACACCCTTCCGTTTGAGGGGGAGTGTTGTATTATTCTCGTATGGACTACAGTACAAACGGGCTCGGTTAGATCCGTATTACATAACCACGTAGATAATCTTCGTCTCGACGCGACTCTACACCTCAGTCACTGACTCTGACCAGTACTGAGGTGAGATCCATCTATCGTTACTTCACACCTTGTACTCATACATTACAGTGTACTTCTACAGGTGTGGAATACATCAGTCACTGACTCTGACCAGTACTGAGTGTACTTCTACATTATCAACGCTCAATCCACCGTCAGCGACTTGTTGTCCGACATGGGATATCCTCGTCGCTGCCGGGAACTGTACTGTCATCCTGGGACACGATGCGTTTGAATGCGAGGGCAGGCAGGGCTGTCCATCAGAATGGTGGGACGACCAATCTCGAATTCGTATGAGCGTGCCCAGGGTTGAGTCTGGTTCCAATTGAAAGGCCTATTGCCAAGGACCGTGCACTCGTCTGTGTCCTGAACGAGGCGGTGGTTCATTGTGGCGGAAAGACTTGGTGCCAGCCACAAGGCCTGGTGGAACCCCATACCGAGCAGCAGCGTCTCGTGGATCTATCGCTAGGTTGTCCGCAAGTCCTCGTCAATTCTCCGGTGGTCAGGATCGATGTTCTGTGTGCACTTGGAGTCGCGCGGGTGTAGTGTCGGTAAACTGAATTAGATTTTGGACTTCCTCGAGGATATATACATACATGAAATAGATCAAGTCATACTAAGAGCATGACGAGAGAGTAGCATGATATAGACACAGCTAGATAAGTGCTCCGATGAGGCGATGGAGAAAGGGAATGAACAAGTACGTGATCGACGGAATAGAGGTCAACTAGCACCGTCGTCAAATACCCATCGGGCTCACACATTGTTCTCGGGCGTCATGGACCAGTTGAAATCCATAAATGTCACCACCTCCGCGGTCTTCCATATGTCCTACCAACGCAATCGTCATCCGGGTTCATGACGGTTCAACCATCGGATCGTGAAAACTCACCTGATGTACGGGAGAAATAAACATCGTCTCCCCGCTCCGCTTGTCGGCTGGTGTCGTCAGACACCGGCAAACTCACCATCACCATGTTTGCACCGACATTGTGCGTCACCACTTCACCCCGGATGTACGCTCTAGCATTCAAGTTGGCGAGGAGCGTGTTACAGTAGAGCGAGCTAAGTGGGATGCCGAACACCACATAGAGCATACCCAATGAATAAATGCGCATCTACGGTGTTTGTGTCAGGCTTGAAAAAAAATGCTGACAAACGTGCCAGCAGTGGACAACGCGCACCAAGATGAGGGCCAAAACAGCAAACGTGGCTGGCCAGATACCCGTATTCACCGCAAACATGGCGAGGCGTTGTAAAATGTGTGCCGTACTTGTAGGCCAACATTTAGATATGCTTTCGCGGCAACAAGACACATGGATACTGGGTGCTTACTTTGCAAATCCAGTGACGGTCCGCTTTCGGAGAAGCAAGAATGTCACGGCAATCGCGATCATGACATCCACCGCGGCACCAAGAGCAAGACACGAGGTGGCGATACCCTGCCCGGCCAATGCTGAGGTCATTGGTTCAGAACATCGGAGGCGGTACCTACTGTGAAGAATTTGTCATCGAGGATAGTGTACCCAACAACATGTATGCTTCTGGAAGCGAATGGTAAACACGTAAGAGCATATTTCAGTCTGAAAAAGAAACGAACGAACCCGTCCACATTATAGAACGCCATCACTACATAAACTGAGAATGTAATGATTAACGTTTACTGGTACGAATCGTCAATGATAACTTACTGATACTAGCAACTGATATTTAGAAAGAACACCGTTAGAACTCAAGTCCCCCGAAAGTTTGTAAAGTCTCACCAATCTGGTAGATCGCTTGGATAGCCTACACAACGTGGTTTAAGCGACACTGGAATTCACTGTAGGTATAAACTTCCTACCCATAAGATTGGTGCCACAATGTTCTTCCCGCTGACTGTCGAACGGCCCGGGTTGTAAGTAAGAAATAAGAAGTTGAAGGTTCATACGCACAAACGTAGATTCGATGGACAAAAAAGCCCTGTGTAGGCACTAAAACCAGGGTCTGAATGATGAGTCCTACCGTTCCAAGCAAAAAGTATAAATTGTAACGGGTACCTCCGAGAGTATCTGTAACTGCTACGTGTCGGTAGTCCTTACGAGGACATCAATAATGGAACTTACAACGAGTTCCCTAAGAGAATATCAAGATGTGTAAAATGAGATTACGAAGGCAATGACTCACGGTGGTTGATCCATTATTGCCAATGGGTCCACAAGGCCAGCCATGATGTATTTGTACACTAGGTGGGACATAAGTTGAACGGGAACAAGGCGCTTGAGCGCTGCGCACATGAGACACGAACCGCCAGCAACAGTCAAAGCCTCGTGAATCGTATCTAGTGCCCTATCGCGAAGTGTCAAGGGCGTTGTAAACCGAAGCAATAAGAGCCACACCATAAAGCCGCCACCTGATAAGAGCATTACATTATCACATCAACCATGTCCAGAAGTTGACTTACAAGGCTCTTCATACGCAGAGAATCTTTTGGATAACTGGAACGAAGGCATGATACGCTGACGAACGAATTCAAGAGAGGGGGACTTACTGGACATAGTAAAAGAATCTGCCCAAATGAGCCTTGCTTCATCACTGCAGTACACATTGGAATAGACGACACTCACGTTTGCATACATGTGACACCGTAAAGGCCGGTCGACATAAAAGCGGCAAGGAACAACGGTCCATATATGGTTCCATATAGTGGGGCGAGTGGGTTGGCTGACATGACTCGTAGTTATTCGACACCCCGTGCCTCAGCTGGTGGCAGGAACAAGAAATGGCGTCGAAAACCGAGGCTGCTGCGGCTTGCAGTTCATATATGTGCGTGTATACTCCCTGGGAATAGATCCAAATAACCCTGCCAAGATTATCATCTTGTGAGGAGGGTTCATGTCAAAGTTGCTATGCTGTGTATAGCTTCAATTCGTTCCTATACTTTTGTGGATATTTTACTGATGCACTCACGAACAGTCTACGAGTGAAGAAGGCCACCGCAAACACCAGTTTTCTGAATATTCACCATTCATATCTCGCAAAGAGTCCGTGAGACTCGAGAGTCGAGCGTTTTCAGGGTAGAATGACAAATGTTCGATGACTAGTACTACGGGCCCGTCGAACCTTAAATTGAACTTGATCAAGCACTGCCCAAAAACTATTTTGATTACTTACATAAATGTTGGCCCGGATCTCCAAAGCAGACGAGCAACGTTATTGCTTGACGACTCTCTGACTGCCCATGCTAGAATCCAGAACGAGGTTAGTTACCCTCGGGGAGGCTGCCTCCCTCTCGGGTAGATGCAGGAAGTCTGAATGCGCAGTCATGCATGGCTGTCCTTCCTCCTACCAGGTATGGCACATGGCGCGATGAGTACACTCGTAAGATTCGGTACTAGCCGTACCCAAGTAGGTCTAGGGATCTTATGTTCTTATTCGTTAGACTCGCTGAAACAGAAAGCAACTGAGAACTGCGGGGGGTCGATTAGCCTGATCTAAATTCTGCGATACGGATCAAAAGACTGCCATATCAGAATGAGAGAACTATAATAATATCAGAAGGCACTGCCCACCTGCTGCCCTGGTCGTCGGCTAGCCCGATACTAAATAGGCCCTTGAGAAAAATGACATAGTACCACTGACATGTATGCATACCGCTTTTTTCTCCAAGAGACGTACCATCCCATATCATCTCAGGATTGATGGAAGCAGTGACCCTGTCGGTAATCGTCCCATGCAGGGATATCCACCTATGTGAGCCCATAAACATGGTCGCCAACTTGCGTGAGTACCCACGACAGCCAATGTGATAGGCCATGCATTTTGGACGGAAACAAGAAACTGCCATAATTTTTGGACAGGTTCATTTGAGGCGAACGGCCTGGGAAGTTGGCAGTGTGTGCTTGATACCGATGGTGGGCTCTCCCTCGATACGAGCGACAATTTCCGAAACTGTCGGAACTGAGGTCAGGATATATCTAAACCTTGACTGCAGTAGTCAGTACACTGTGCGAGTGGCTCATTTATAGCTATCCAAAGGTGAGGTTGTACATCCGAATGTACGTCTGAACGTGGATGGATCTCATGGCTCAGTTGAACGGCGTCCTGGGGAGACAGAGGACGCTTATGACCCGGAGCAGGAAAGTGGAAGCCTACAAAAGACTTCCGTCAGCTATAAACATCTCCACAATAATCATAAAACCTCATGCCGGGATCGACGAGGTTCAACGTGAATATGCCGGTGGTAAAAAACCGTAGGGAGTGACAGTTTCGTCAGCTCGGGGCAATTCGGATGACCTCAAATTCAGGGTACCATCCGAGCATTCAAACGCCGAAACTATTGACACTTTCCGTCTCCGATTCTGTGTGCTTGACCTTCAAACGGTGAACGCCTGAACCTGGGACAACTTGACGCTCACCATGAACCTCGAGCTGAACCGGTGTGCTTGGCAAAGTTGAGTGCTGTGATTCTTACCTGCAGAAACTCAAATGGCACTCATGCTCTGGCTGGAGCCGATTCCTTATCCGTCACCCGAGAAACCCGGGCAAGACACCAGCCGACTCGTTGCATGGTGAGTTGTGAGATACTAAACTCAAGGTTCGAACACTTTCGTTTTCCAGTTGGGTGTTCGTCACTAGGAATAATTCGCCCGGCGAGTATTGGACGCAGGCTCGATTCTCGGTGTAATGGATCATAATCCCGACCCTGTCCTCACCGAGGTACTGTATGTCATTCATCCCGTCAAGAAGAGACTTGCAATGAAGTAGCAGTATTCTAAGGAACGGAGAGTCAGAGACGACTGCAAAGTTATAGTTGCAGCTCAATGAGCCTCTACCATTGCGCTTCGTGTCGACCAGACCAGCCCCGACCGTTGCTACTTCTCTATCGTTGAACCGACTGTTCGAATAGGTGGTGCTTGGTCCGAGGCAAATAGCGTCCTGACTTTTGTCATGGGTACCACTGGCATGTTCAGTATTGTGCGCGTTTTCCTGTCCGATGCTGCCCGCCAAGATGGTGTACGACCGACCTCGGAGGCTCGGATTCGTATGAGTGTGCTACGGGTTGAATCCGGTAGGTAAAACAAAGCCTCATGATGGATGGTGACGCAGCGACAGACCCAAACTAGACCAACTCGGGGGGTTTTCAATTGGTTAGTCTCAGCCCCAAAAATCCAATTCCAAGCTACGGAGGTTATGAAGCGTATACGCGTTCTTGCGTGTCCTAATTGCCTCAAATGTGGCATGACACGTCGTGACTAAGAGGCATTGCATGCTCCTGACGGTTTCTATCCTATTAGAATCTCGGAGAGGACAGTCACGATGACCCCACCGGTACTATTGTTGGTCACAAGGGCCCTGCGCCATCCAAGGGTCATCCATTCCCAACGAGCGCTCTCATCTAGGTCGAACCCCATACTCAGCAACATCCCATTGCTCAGTACCCCGCAAGACCTCGTCAATCCACCGGTTGCTCCTTGTGCACTCGGGGCTGCACGTGTGTAGTGTTGGTACAATAAAAACTGAATCCGATTTCGGACTTCCTCGAAGATACATATATACGTGAACAGTTCAAGTTGTACTAGGATCGTGACGGAAAGAGTAGCATGATATACACACAAATAGATAAGTGCTTCCATGAGGTGGAGGAGAAACGAAACGAACCAGTACATGGTCGACGGAATGGAATACGTTAACTAGCACAGTGGGTATCCATCGTCAAAAACCTAAGCTCACACACTGTTCTCGGCTGCCGTGGACCGGTTGAAATCCATAAATGTCACCACTTCCCCGGTCTTCCAAATGCCCTACCAGTGCAATCGTCATCCAGGGTCATGCCGGTTCAACCAACTCAGATCATGAAAACTCACCTGATGTGCAGAAGAAATAAACTTCGTCTCCCCGCTCTGCTTGTCGGCGTTGGCAGAGTCAGACGCCGGAGAGTTCATCGGCACCAAGTCTGCGCCGGCATCGAGTGCCACCGCCTCACCCCAAATATATGTTCTAGCATTCAAGTTGGCGAGGAGCGTGTTACAGTAGAGCGAGCTAAGTGGGATACCAGACACCACTTGAAGCAAATTCGGTGGATAGCGACGCAGCTACGGTATTTCTGCCAGGCTTGAAAGGAGAATGCTGACGGGCGTGCCAGTGATGAATGACACGCACCAAGATGAGGGACAAGACGGCAAACGTGGCCGTCCAGATACCCGTATTCACCGCAAACATGGTGAGGCGTTGTAAAGTCTGTGTCGTGCTTGTTGAACGACATTTAGATGTGTTTTCTCTGCGACACCGCCGATGGATAGTGGGCGCTTACTTTGCGAATCCATTGGCAGTCCGCTTGCAGACAAGTAAGTATGTCATGACAATTGCGATCAGGACATCTACCGCGACGTTGAGACAGAGGCACAAAGTGGCTATACTCTGTCCGCCCGATGATGAGCCAGGCGCGTACTACCCCCACTTGCCCTCGCCTCAACCCATCCTGATGCGAATGCAGATGACATGGCATGAATTGTATGGGTATTTCCGCACCGCGAGCGCGTTGCATACGCTTCTCGAACGGCATCCCGAGGACAGGATGCGGCGCAAGGGCGACATTAGGATGCGGTTTTGGGGGTCGTTGATGAGCGGTGCAATGGCGCAGGACGGGGTGGTAGTGCAGCCGGAAGACGAGGTAGAGGTCGAGTAGCCATTGGCGTTGATACTCGTGAAGAAAGCATAGACATTTACTCTATGTCGTAGCTGATTGTCTTTTTGACCTAAGCCCTGTTTCGAGTGGATCGAACAGGATGTTCTTCCTGCAGTTGGTCCGGGCCTCATTGAAGTCAGTCATCTTCTGGGTGGATCACGCTTAGGGGTTCCAGTTTGTTGGAAAGCGACCATTAACCATTAGGCCACACACGAGCAAACCACGCTCGGCCTCCATGCCGACCTGAGACATGGCATTTGAGAATTCGATACAGTATATAAAAGTCGACCTGTATCTGGGGGCGATAATTTTGATCCTTGGTCCCGCGCCCTCACAAGGCGCCCATCTTGTCTGATCTAAGGTCTACTCTCGCGCCCTTATCTCCAACACAGTTAATCTCGGTTATATTCACCGAAAGCAGTCAAAGGACGGGCCTCACTTGAACTCATCCATGGATCCAGGGACGGCCTCCATTCAAGTTTTCCTGCATCCCATTCTGCTGTCGACGGGATCCCAACGCCACGGCTTCTCACACTCCACTCCCTTGCTCCACTTGTTTGCTCTTGAATGGCGGGCGAACTTTGATAAGACCAACTTCGACATGGACGTGTATACAACGTCTCGGTCAACTTTTCCGCAGGTGTTGTACGACTTCAATGATGTTCGACGTGCACAAGCAGTCTCCGGACACCGGTCGAGCGGACTGTAGAGCTTGGTTGTGGGACAGGTAGGGGGTGCAGCACAGATCGGAAAATAAACCAACGCTTACCAGTGGTGTCCACAGACACTGCAAACGACGGTCTAATATTCGTAGCTCCTGGCTGCCTAGTGGTCCGCGCTCCCTCGCTTGCGACAAAACCGACCTCCCAATCGCCTTCTGCTGCACATGGTAAAAAACCTTTCCTTTGGAGTGGTTTTTTGGTCTAATGATGATGCAAGTGCTCAGTGGGCTGCGGTATCTACAAACATCGCTGAGCTTTAAGCTCCGTCAGAAACACAAGTCTATGCAAAGGGTTAGAAATGGGCCATTCCCTTAGTCTGGCGACCAGACCGAGACCACCGCTATTATTTATAGATGAGCGGTCTTGGCAAATGCACGGAAAAAAGGACAGGTAAATTAAACCCTTTTCGCATCCATTTAGCCGTCCTCTGCGCGCTCCAATGTCGTCCTCCGAAGACACGTACAGTTTTCTGTACGCTGCTAGCATCAGTCTTGCGTCATCCACATTTATAGTGGGGATCTCATGGGGGATAATGACGACTCTGTATGCGGTGTGCATGCACAGCCTTATGCATAACTTTCATTCGTCGGGGGAGGCCTCGAGAAGGGCCAAGTTACTTGCTGGCTGGATCACCATCATGTGGATATTCTCAAGCATCTCTACGATAGCGAGCGCGTACTGCACTATCTATGCATACTCCTGGCAAATGAACTACCCAGGAGGGCCTGCCGCTTACTTGGCTAGCGAATGGAACCAGCCTCTTCCGGCTCTTGCGGGATGGACACACAGTCCGGCGATGTGGTTTGCAGATGGTCTTGTGGTGAGTTTGGAATTATGTCTCACCTTCGTGTCTGACGTCGTAGACCCGAGTAGTTATGGCGACTTGCTGTTTTTTACCGTGGGGTTCACCCTTTAGCCCGCAGCTTGGCTCTCTCTTTCGCATCTCTGATTTATGTTGGCACGATTGGTCAGTCCCTCCTCAGACGGTTGCACCTGCAGCGCCTGATTCTTCCGCTTTCAAGGCACTAGCTGTTTTGGATTGGTGTTGACCAGTGCGAATCAAACTCTGTATTCGAAACTTGGCATGAAGGCCACGATCCCCACCATTGTCTTGTCTATGGCCTTGAGTGTCTTTGTGACAGCGCTCATCTCAATCCGGCTGCTCCTCTTCAAGCGGTGGATGAGAAAAACTCTGGGTACTTTGTCATCGCAGCTCTTGTTCTGCAACTGACTGACGTACTGTGTGCAGGGCACGAAGAAACTCGGGCATCACCATACACCAGCACTGCAGCGATGCTCATAGAGTCGGCAGCCCTGTACGCGACGTGGTCAGTCGTGTTCATCATCGTATACGTGATGAACAACCCCGGGCAATATGTCATGCTCTTGACGATGTGCAACGTTCAGGTGACATTTCCTTTTTATTACCTTGGACTCGCGGAGGTGTGACGCAGATTTCGCAGGTCATCTGTCCTGTCTTGATCGTCTACCGTGTATCAAAAGGGTTGGGTTGGGAGGAAGCGACGTCTACAAAGTTGGCTTCGATGACTCGAATGTCGTTTGCTCAGCGTCAAGTTGCATCGGTCATGACGCTCGAGACGCCGGACACATCAGAAAATCAACAGGAGAAAATCCCCGATATAGTATGCGCCTTGCCAACGCAACGTGCGGCAGGACCGGAAGCGGTCTAAACTATATGGGCAGCCATCATCCGGTGCACAAAGAACGGGCGAATATGCATGAATTCATATAGATGCATCCTACACGCTACGGGCAATCGTCCAGAGTAGACACTGTGTGTATCTCATCAACTGTAAACGAGAAGGCTCAGCTGAGTGTTGTGCTTGCAGGTGGGAATGATCCTACGATGAAGGTGCAGATCTTGCCATTGATGTTCAAGTTGGTCGTCTTTGTCGCTTGTATGTGACATAGTTCGTGACCGGTTGACCGGCCCGTCGTACACGTTTTGGTAGACATCATTGCGCTACACAGCAGCCACATTCGCAATGAGTGGGAGAACTATTGGAGCTGCAGTGTTCGATATGGCCGCCAGGAGGCCAGGAGTGGCATCTACTCGTGAACCGCCACGTAGGTCACTGACGAGGAATGCCCATCAGTGTGGAGGTGTTGCTGAATAGAAAGACCCACAGGAAGCTATTGGGGTTTGGGACGAAACGCATCTCCACTTCTTGCACCATTTTGATAACGAGTTCCTTGAATTTACTGCCGAGTAGGTGCTATACAGTAATCTTTTGTAGAGGTCGTCGAGACATTACATACGCCAGCCGGATCGTTGAAATTCCTGACATTGACAATGTCAATATGAATTATTGAAAGACAATCCCATATCGTGTGTCCGACTTAAAGTTGAGGCTTGCCCCCAAGGCTTTCCAATACCCTGGAATCAAGGTCCATGTTTGGTTGCTGTTCTAATGGAAAAACCGAACTTCGCCTCCCGACACTGCACGAAAATGAGGACACGATAACCCGAATCGAAGAGAAGCCATACTCGATGGACCTTGGATTTCAAGGCGAGGGACAATCCTTTGGGCCATGGACGTTACGATTGATGTGGTCGGTGCCAGAGGTGTGTGACGCATCCCAACTTGATGTTGAGTAACTTGAAGCTCGACTAAACGTTGGACGTGTACTTGTACCTTTCTTTAGCTGTCGAGCTTTATTTTAGTATGAGGACGAATCCAAACCAGACTGCAACAAGCTTACTCAAAACATGTTCACATGGAGGAGACTCCCCTGCGAGTTGAGTGATCTCGTTATGCCATTCTCGCACGCGGGACTCTGCTTTCGAACGGGCATCCTTCGTGAGGCTTTCTTCACCAAGTTCGCCATGAGACGCCATCAACCCCATCGTAGACAGTACGCTGGAAGCGAATGGTAAATATATAATGTAGCCTGTGCAGAAGAAACGAACGAACCCATCCGCGCTATAGAACGATTTCGCTACATAAACTGAGGATGCAATGGTCAGCCTTTACTTCTACGAATCCGATCAATGATCAATGACAGCTTACAGCTAGCAGCCACTGATACCCAGAAAGAAACTCTGTTAGGCTCCGGTCCCCCATCTTACCGAAATCGCTTGGACAATCTACACAGCACGGTTTAAGCGACACTGGAATTCACTATGGGTATAAACTTCTCCCTACCCATAAGAGTGGCGCTACGATGTTCTTCCCGCTAACTGAGCGGCAGTCAGTAATAGAGAGGAATAATTTGAAGGTTCATACGCAGAAAGGTAGATTCGATAAACGAAAAGGCCCTTTGCAGGGATTGAAACCGAAGTCTGAATAATATGAATCTGATTGTCCCAAGAAGAAGAAGAAAAACGGGTACATCCGAGAGTATCTGTAGCTGCTACTTGTCGGTAAACCTTCCAAGGACGTCAGGGATAGAACTTACCACAAGTTCTCTGAGAGAATACAAAAATGTGAAAAAAAGGCATTGTGAACGCAATGACTCACGGTATCTGATCCATTATTGCCGATGGGTTCGCAAGGCCAGCCATGACGTATTTGTACACTAGGTGGGACATAAGTTGAACGGGAACGAAACGTTTGAATCCTGAGCACGTCGAGACACAAACCGCCAGCGATAGTCAACGGTTCATGGATCGTATCTAATGCCCTATCGAAAAGTGTCAGTGGCGTTGCATACAGAAGAAAGAAGTGCCGCACCATAACGCTGCTGCCTGAGAAGAACATTACATTATCACGCTAGGAATATTCAGAGAGCGACCTACAAAGCACTTCATGTGCCGAGAATCGTTCTGATAGCTAGAACAAGACGTGGTACGCTGACGAAAGAGTTCAAGAGATGAGGGCCGTACTGAACATAGTAATAGAATGTGCCCGAATGTGCCTCGCTTTATCACTGCAATACGCGTTGGAACAAAGGACACTCACGTTTGCATACATGTGACGCCGTAAAGGGCGGTCGTTATGAGAGTGGCAAAGTACAACGATCCATAAATGGGTCCATCTAATGAGGCGAATGGGTTGTCTGACATGACCTGGCTTTGAGTTGCTCGACTGTGCTGCAGCTGGCAGGAAGATGCAACGACGTAGGAAGCGGATCGCACTTCGTATATATATTCCCTGGAAAAAAATCGGAATAGCCATGCTAAGATCATCATCTCGAAAAGCTCATGATGAACGTGAATATCATCATGGCACATCGAAATAAGATGGTTCTCGATGTTGTGTAGTGTATAGCTTCGATTGGGTCTATGTTTTTACAGACATTTTACTGGAAAACTCACCAGCAATCTGTACGTTTAGAAAGCTGGTACAAATATCGGATTTCTGAATATTCACCACGAGTCATAGTTTGTGGCAGGAGCCCGTGGGAGTCTCAGTGACGGATTGTTCGGTGTATACCCCCCCGATCCTAATGCACTGTTCAAAAGAAGGTATTTTAGTTTTTCAATAGCACAGAAAGTGGCATCCATAACACCTCTCTTCTCAGGTATGGTATGTTAGTTGGATTTCGTGCTAGCCGTATCCAGCATTTGATCGTAAACTGCCGGAGGTCAGACTCGGTGAATATAATTGGCATGATCTTGATCTGCGACACAGATCAAAACTGCCATATCAGAGGGAGAGAACCAATGTCCACAGGATCGATTGAAAAATCAGGAGGCACTAGTGCATCAGCTAGCTCGATACTAAATAAGGAATGGTTCAGCGGAACAAAGAATCATTGCGAAAAATGACATGTGAGTACCACTCACGTCACACGTGTATACGTCTTGATATTCTCCGTAGACGACGTGCCGGGATATCAATGAGGGCGGCATGAATAATCCCTAGGCACTTCATTTGGTGGAAGAGAGTTGGAGTGTAGATATTGGGCGGAGAGCCCAAGTGGATCAAAAGTGTCCGCCTGGCGGAATGAGAGCTACGTATTCTTTGGCGCCGCCAGGCTGATACCATATGATAAATGATCATCACTATGCGGGATATCGAACGTGAGCAAACCTGCGTGTATGATTTGGTGAGAACTCATGCAGGGAACGTTGCAGACCTGCGTAGTGCTGTGCAGATTCTCTTACACCAACGGCATCGTACAACGGCCTGAGCGACCAGAATACAGCATCAAAGGCAAAAATTGTAATGCAGCACGTCAGAGGTTTCACTGGATCCATCAATCGTATTCGTCAAGCAGCACATGTGAAGGTTGTCGGTACGTTGAGCGCCGGTGCCACGACGAGGCCAGAACACCTGACAAGGTACAGCTGCTAGTGAGCTGAATCCCACGGAATCATGTGCAATGGAGGTGGATCAACAAATGATATACAAAATCTTTAAAGAACTCACAGAAGCCTGATGATGAGAAAAAACCGCGCCTATAAAGTGCGGCGGGTTGATATCAGTAGTAGTACGAAAGCGGTCAGCGCGGAGATGTGATGAGAGATCATGCACACGAGACAACATAGGCGGTAACCTCCGGCGAAACAAAGTTTGCCGCACTTTGAGTTTGATGAGCTTACACAGCAACTGGTTTATGCCTCAGCTAGATATCGGTATCAGAAAGGAGACAAGAGCATGGACAGCGTCGTAGCCAGGTAATACAATGGGTTCGCTTGCAAACTCACCATGTATACCGTGAGCCCGTGTTAGCCAAGAATCGGACGGACAGTGAAATCGTGAATGCTCAATCTTCCTGTGAGATACGAGGCTACAACCTCGGGGATCCACGCTTCCCCTCTTACAAGGTCGAATGTTGTCGTCGCTGTCGGGAACTGCACGGGCGTCTCACGACACGGTGCATCCGAATGCGAGGCTGTCCGTCCGGCCCGCGTCAAGAGGGTTTGATTGACCGTCAAACCTCGCATTCGCATGAGGCATGCTACAGCTTGAATCCAATAGGTAAACACTGGCAAAACGCTCATGTACTTCGTAGCACAAGGCTCGGCTCGATGGCGGTTCAAAGATTTGACATATCATGGAGAGAGAGAGAGAGAGTCTCAGATCCGATCGGAGATGGGAAACCTTGGAAAACCAAACAACATCGTCGGGCTCTTCTTTTCGTATCTCTTCTTCTTCTTTTGCCTTCTGATCGTTTGGAACTTGGTCCTGCAACGCACGACCAGCGAGTCAGAGACACGCTCGCTGGTGTGTCAACATGGACGTCGTTTCCCGCGCCGAGCGAGTGATCCAGACTCGGAATAACGTGACCCACTGCGAACACGACTTGACGCGACACGATCACCAACTCTATCGTACTCCACGCCTGTTAGCACAACATTCAAATCTATGTTTATTATCTTTCGTATCAAGAAAAGAGAGAGGGAGGGAGAGAGGGGAAAGAGAGGGGGAAAAAACGAGCGACCGAAACGTACAGGATCCAAAAGCCAGTATCGTTTGTTATGTTTAGTATTCAAATGAGACATGCGATAAGCAGGTAAGTTTCCGTTGACGGATCCGAAGAAAGTGAGAAGGAGAGGTGGGGGTAGGGGGCGCATGGGTACATATAACCAAGCAAACAAATCGTACTAGTACAAATGGGCATTGCTGGGTAAAAAGAGAAAAGAAAAGAGCAACTAAACTGCAAACTCGACGGGGTTACAAACAACGAGTGAGCAAACAACAACAGCAGAAAGCGGAGGAAAATCTATGGAAACGATGGGACTGACGTGATACAAAAGACGCGAGCGTCGAGCGTGTCTGTGCGTGCGTGGGGAGCGTGGTAGGGAAGTCGGCTGTTTCACTCTCCCCCGCCAGCGAGTTCGAGAATGAGGCGGCAGGCGACGTCCATGAAGACAAACGGGGAGACGACTTCGTCCTCCTTGACCGCATGTCCATCTTTGATCGACCGTCCATCAGAGCTCGTCTCGGGCAGCAGCGTATCCGGGTCGGCCACCTCAAATTTCCCAGCGCCGGGTTCCGTCGATGCCTTGTACGTCTTCTTGTGGTGAAAGTCGACCAAATAATTTATGGAATCGACCATGTAGAGCTGTAGGTTCATGAGCACCTGCAATGCGCGTGAGCGTCGTCAGCGTCGTCATTGTTGGTGTGCACGTACCACGACATCTTCAACCCTAGCTCGTGTCTCTATGAAATATACACTCGCAGCTGCCCGCAAATCGACGGTGTCACTCCCATCCAAGTCTTTGGCACGCTCGATCCTGGCGCCGTTCGTGCTCGATCGTTGCCGTTGGGATCGAATCCCACCCAACCCCCCCAGATTCCGCTTCTCCTTCCACTCCATCCCAAGCGTCTTGAGCGTGCGGTATATCTCCAGCATGACCTCCATCGGTGGCGACCGGCTTCGGATACCAAAGTGCCACTTCGTGCGATGTTGTTTTTTCTCTTTCGCGACAGGCCATGTGCGTTTGGCGTTGGCATACGAGGCAAGGTGGTGTTGTTCGGGAAGTTGGTCAGGAAGTGGGAGGGAGGAGTTGAGGACGGCAAAGTTGTTGATTTCATTGTCGGTAGGAGGAGTCGAGAAATCAAGTCCGTCATCAATGTCGTCGGAGTCGGAGTCACCATTGAACTCGGCTTCAAAAGGATTGTCTTCCAAGTCGCCCGTCGGCGAAAGTGCGCTGGGTGACATTGTATTCCTAGGCTAAATTTCGAACTTGAGCAAAACGTGTGGTAGCAGAGACGATGAGGATAGACTGACATCCATGGCTGCCAACTTGGCATCGCGTTCTTGTTCCTCGTACTCTGCCACTAGACATCGTCAGCTGGAAAACTGGCGAAACACGGCAGCGCTCACGGTCTCTTCCTGCCCTGCGCTTATCGCGCAGGAGCATGTAAGCCACCTTGACGGCGTTCCCCTGAACACCGTCGTCCCTCCGTAGACACTCCCAAATGTCCTCCTTGTCCACCCCTTCCATTCTTGACCCCAGCTCGTCGACGACATCCTCCTCAATCCGGCCCAATCCATCGATGATCTCGAAATCCAATGCCTTTGCAGGCGTCACCAGCGACGAGAGCGTGCCAAGAACAGGACCAGGGGGTGGTGGAAGAGGCGTGAGGTAACGTGGAAGATCGGTCATGTAGAAAGGATGCTGGGTGATCTCGGGGATGGTTATCCGTTTGACAGGGTCGACCGCAAGCATGGCATTGATGAGGCCTCTCGCGTCAGCACCCAGGTAGCTCGGCATATGGTAGCTTCCCTCTGTGCACAAAGAAACGACATTCATGCAGTGGCCGAGTGAAAAGGGGAAAAGGCGGACGTACGACTGATTTTTGTAAATAGGGTCTGAACGTCGTCATCCTCGAATGGAAGTCTTCCACAAAGCATGACATAAAGAATAACTCCACAGCTCCAAACGTCGATCTCCGGGCCCGTGTAAAGACCACCCCGGATGACCTCCGGAGCGGCGTAATTCGGACTGCCACAGCTCGTCTTTAGAAAGTCCCCATCCTTGATCTCATTCGAGAGACCAAAATCGGCAATCTTGACGTTGAGGTCGTCATCGAGCAGGACGTTCTCCGGCTTCAAATCTCGATGCACGATCTTCAATTTGTGGCTGTACTCGATGCCGGAGATGAGTTGCTGGAAGAATCTTCGAGCGCGTGACTCGGGCATGCGACCTTTAAGGACGATGTAGTTGAACAGCTCGCCGCCGGCGTATTCGAGAACGATTATGATATCTGTCGGGGTGGATATAACCTCATATCTACACGTCGACGTGTGTCACAAAACGTGGCGCTCGTGTAGGGTATACGGATATAGACATACAGCTTGATGATGTGTGGATGCCGAAGGGTGCGCATGTACTCGACCTCGCGCTGCACCCGGGTCTTGGTTTTCGTCATGTGAATGACGGCTTTGGAGATGTACTTCATGGCGACCCTTTGCCCAGTGATGGTATGCGTTGCCACTGACAAGATGAAAAAAAGGGGTATCAACCGGGGGGCGAAGGGGGCGATCGCCATCAGCCAAGGGACGTACTCTTGACTTTTCCAAAGGTGCCTTCGGCGATATCGCCAATGACGGTGTACTCCCCGAGCTTGGAAGCGGGGAACAGCGTAGGCTTGTCGCTCATCTGGAAGAGCCGTCAGGGTTGTTGTCGTCGTCGTCGTTGTCGGTGGCCGGGCTGTGTCGAAAAAGACTCGTTGTGGTCTTGGCCGATGCAAGTGGGGGGTACGTCTGCGTCTGGGGTCCCATCCCCAGATTATATAAACTCTGCGGCCCCCCGGGTGCAAAAATCTCGATCACGTGCGTTGAAGGGAACAGCACGGAAAGGATCATCGGGGGCGTTCTCGGACTTCTTTCATCCCTTTGTTCCTATAATTTTGATGGTTCCTTCTTCTTCGGGTTACCATGTTCATTTGTGGTGCTCTCCCTCGTCCAAAGAAGACAAGGTTCCCAGAGTTACTTGCCCTTCGAGGAATGTCAAGATCTCAAATATTCAACTTTTGTGTGATAACGTTCAAGTGAGATAGAAACGCCCGCCCGCCTAAGAGCGAGAAACCCATATGAGTGCTAGACATCAGAAACAATACAACTTTTTACCAGGCCAACGTATTAGGCCTGGAGCGGCACCCTTGCACACTTCACACCACCGCCACCGCAACGCGCCTGTCAACACGCATCCAAACGCATGCCATTGACTCCTCTCCTCCACCACCACTCGAGTCTCGCCATCCTCACAACCACCTACAATGCGCCGCGCCCAAAGCGTCCGCACCTACCCCCGCACATCTCTCACCCTCGGCACCACCAGCATCGACCAAACCGACCTCAGCATCCTCCGTGAAACCAACGAGCCGCCTTCCGTCGAAGACACCCTCCGCAAACAACTCCTCGAAAAAGACCGAGAAAACGACAAGGTGAGCGTGCGTGCGCGTCGTGAAACCCCCCGCTGACCCCCCCCCCTTGCACGCCAGCTCCAATCCACACTCCTCACCCTCCAAACCCAACTCGCCTCCCGTCCCCCCCTCGAAACAATCCACGCCCTCGAAAAAGAATACAAGAACCTAGACCTCATCCTCCAAGGCACCCAACGCGAAAACGAACGGTGCATGGCCGAACTCGAACGCGTACGGACGCGGGAACGGTCGCTCGAACAGGCGCTTGCCAAGTTGGCCGGCGAGAATTGGCAGGTGAGTTGCGTTGGTGTGGGATGCGCTTGGGACGTTGAAGCGTGCGTAGACGGTGTTGGATATAGGTCCGTCCTCGGCGACGGTCGTCGCACGCGCCATGGGGTCGTCGTTCTTGAATCGCGCGTTGGCGACGCCGCCGCCGCCTTCTGAAGCTTCCGATTCGCAGTCCGCAGCGCCACAAGCTTCCATCGAGGCCACGCTGTCTCAAATGGAGCAAATACGTTTGCTGGTGCTCGGGATGGAACAGCGCATGCAGGAACGGGAGGAAAAGTTGACGAAGACGATCGAGCGCGCCGAGGCTCAAGAAGTGAAATGTGAGGCGATGAGAAAGCAAGTGTTACCCACCAAGGTAGCGGCATAAGGTCATGGCGGAACAAGTTGAAGAAGTTGTATTCATGTTCACGCATCCCCCTTGACACAATCTTGTATTCTAGGACGACATCTATACCCCTGTATACACACCCAAGCACGACCATCGAATCTCATAGTATAACACACTCGTGGCAATATATTGCAACTACGCAAACGACAGTGGGTGGGTAGAATAATTGTACGGTGGACATGCAGTGTAGTAGCTGGACTTGACATGATGCAAATGACTGGTTGACAGGATGGCTGCAAATTCTAGCGAAAGCCGAAAAATCGGATAAACATGAGGCGCACTTCAGCTTTTTGAGCCCAGCATAAAGGAGGGCGATGCGAAACAAGGAACGTCGAGCTGATGGCGCATGGTAAATGATAGAAGAGACGCGCACGTCTTGGATCGGTGCAAATAAGCATGAATCAAATAACAAATGATGGTTGAGAGTTCGATGCGAAGATTGTTCTTTCGTGCAATGCGGAATACAAGGCCGGTGTGGCGGAGAAGTAGTACAGCTTTGAATCGAGTAGGATATTGATATTTGCGTATTTCGATTGTCGTAAAGAATGCGGTTGTGAAAATGCTGGATCGAATATGGCGGTTGCAGTTGCGGCGAAGCTTGGAAGATCGATGCGGGAGATGGTTCAGCCCTTCGTAGTGCGTAAATTCGTATTCGTGTATGGTTTCCAATGTTGGGCGGAATCCCGGGTGTTCAGACAACAGATTTGGGGTTGCAAAAGATGCCATGAACCAAGACGGTTGATAGGCTGGAATGACTCAGTATCCATAATAGGCTCGCTTGTAGGGCCGTCGTCAGTCACAACATCCAGGGTAAACAAAATGATCGTGACGAACCATCCTGTCGCTGCGTAAACAGTTAGGCCGCTGCAGTGCAAACATTGAAAAAAGAGACGTACAAAAGCCAAATAACCTTGGATCCTGTCTTGCATCCACGGAGTGTCACGATATGGCCCCTGATGCACTCGTAGAGCATCGTCCGTTGATCCTTGTCAGCCTGAAGCACATGGAATGACTGTTCGCAATTTCAAAGACGCAGAACAACTTGCCTGCGGCAATACATTCGCAATGAGCTGACTACCTGTAACGGACAAGGCAAGGTCAACGATCATGGCACGACGGCCACTGGAAAGTGACATCAGCGTAACGCTCAAGAGGGTCGGGTATCACTGACCCTTTAGCGGGCTCACACATCCTCTTCACGATCCTTGCGAGCGTCTCCGGACCCGTTTCCTTGAACGCCTTGGTGACCGACTTGAATCCCTGTTCATTGGTCGCATAATCGAGCAAGTCAGCGATCAAGTGATCAAGACACATCTGACGATGTTTTGGTGACCCATGTTCCAAAACTAGAGCGCGGGTCAGCGCCCGGTATGTGGTTAGCGGTTGACACGTACTGTGTTGGATGCAGTATGATCCCCATTGGTTTTTAGTGATTTCACTAAAGACGACGGATCCATGATTCAACAATTCGTCGATGATGCCATCTTTAGCAGATTCCTCTAGGTTCTCAAAGGCGTGCTGCGGATAACTGAATAACAGTTATGCGACCGTATCAATGAAGAACGTCACCTGAACAACGAGGGACCCAGTTTCGTGACACGCAAGCGAGGCCCATTTGCCCTTGAGCGACTTGTTGACACTTTCAGGTGAAACTGAGCTCGTACGGAAGCTTCGAATCCGGAAATGACTCACTAAGCGAAGATCGGTGGCGCCGGAGGAGTCCAACTTAATTCCATGATCTGGGTGTCATTCGTCACCACGTGGAATCAAGGGCTAGCGACGGTGATACCTTGCTCCAAACATGAGATGCATGCTTGTTCACCAACGTCAAAGCCGGATCGCCGAGAAGAAGCTCCGACACGATCAGCAATCTAATGTCTTCTTCACAATCGAGAGCCTTTTGGAGGACGTGGCATCCGTAGCAATTGGTCGCAAGTTCGACCACTCGACCTCTGCAAATTCTTCCCCTTTAGTATGTGAGACTCACGGAAACAGGGTGGAACAAACCTCATACAACCCACGATCTTACGTCGCTCTTCGGCAGTCGAAGCAGCCTCTAGACATCTCTGAACAGCCCAGTTTCCAAATCTATGCGAACCCCATCAGATCACAAATGTCGTAACAAGTGGTGGTAATGAAAAGCTACCGATGAGACATCATCTCGAAGCCGCGTGCACATATGGCATCTATAATCTTATGGCGCTCCTCCAGGTCCGCGACTTTGAGCTTCTGCTGCAAAAAAATCGAGGCCTGCTGGTCCGACGACTTGATAATACGTGCTACGAATACATGATAAGGAGGGGACGAGGAGGGGTGAAGGAGCGACAAGAAGTTGATGGGCTGCGTAAATAAAAAAGCACACGCATGCGCATGTTAGTCAATATGTATTTCGAATGGAGAAAAGATCTCGTACCTCGTGGGAATGGGCTCCCGCAGATCCGAGACGAGCAAAGACGTTTTGAGAGGGTGACGTCCTCAGGGAGTCCTCACCGGAAAGTCCAATTGAAAAATCACTCATGGGTTTTTCTTCCGCCCTCCGCCACTCTGGAATCTGTTGCTGGTGACGCCAGGTGGAAGACGAGACACCAGACAGGTCTGATCGGCGGAAGAGTTGCGGGAAAGCACTGTCGTACAGGGGCTGGGTGCTAAGCGCGGGAGAGGTGCTTTCCAAATATTGATCAAAGAATGGAAAGCCACCCGAAGGCAGCGTACACGGCGCGGGGGGCTCCAGAAGGCGCGACTGAGGGATATTCACAGCGGACAAAAAATCGCGCGCCTTCAAAGGAGAGCCGGGATCGAACAAAAGAGAGGACGGCGATACGCTAGAAGGTAAGGACGGTGCCTCGTACGGGGGAGTGATCTTCAAGTCAAACGGGGTCTTTGCAGGTGACAAATCCGTAGGCGTCAAAAGTGCAGACGTCGTCGAGCTTGGGGACACATCCGGTGAGCCTGACAAGTTCGCGGTCTCGCTATTCAAGGCCCGAGCAGGCTGCTGGGTCAACGGCGCGGGAGAGTTGAGATTGAGCGCGCGCAAGAGCTGCTCGACGTGCTAAACGACGACCAAGGTGAGTATATGCGCCCCAAAAACGCGAAATCAAACGTGCATCGTCGTCCAGCTCTTGACTCTGCCTTTTCCTGCCGTCACCGATGGCACCAATGTCCCTTTTGCGGGGTGGGCCGACGAGTCCGACCGGACCGAAGACATCTTCGCTGCCAAACATCGGATTGAAGCCTCGGACTCCCCTCTGCGGACGGAAGGTCGCTTTTCCTGCATCAATGGAAAAGGTGTCAATGGCGTTAGGCCAAGTGGAATCAAACTGCTGAGGCTGCGGGGCCCAGATGGAGGCAGCCGTCGTCCTCGATCGGGGAGGATTGTAATCATCGGCAAAGGGAAGGAAAGACTGCGCGGTCGTGGTGGGCTGCATGGTCGTCGGAGGGGGATGGTATGTGGGACAGAGAAAGAGGGAAATCGCAACCGACAGGTCTTTTATATGGATTTTCGAGTGCGCTGACGGTCCGACCCGATGTGACGATCCCCCAGCACAGACAGTCACATTCCTTTTTAGGGCAAGATTTGACCTAATTTGCAAGGCTTCCTTGCACCCTCCAACCCGCCGTGTCCGGGCATGACAGGCCATTCTGTCCGATGGGCTGCCGCCAGTTCGACTATCAGATACTCACCAGCTTATCACAGACGCACGCGTATCTATGACCCCTTTGTGCGATCCCGCGCGACTTTGATGCATTCGCAGCGCCCCACAGAAGCTGGGGGTCAGTGTGATCTTGAATGCCATCCTTGACTCGTCACAATGTCACGATTGGAGCCCAGGGATCCGCGGTAGTCGAATGAACCACAAAGGACGAGAGAGTGCGTGAAGCCCCACTGGGTGGATTCGATATATGCGTCGGGTGGTGTGAATGTCGTCCTCGCGACATCTTTGTTGCTTTACAAACCGAACCAAACCGGAAGGGAAGTGCCAAGCTCAGCCGGACTGGCACGCAACGCGTTGGATGCACCATCTTCAAAAGGGGGAGAACGCTGATGGCATCCATTCTGCATCAACGCCGTTTACTTGAGCATGACAAGTATGAATCGGAAATTTGGCAGAGCCTCGTAAAGCGTGAAAGGGACTGTACCTAGGGTCCAAATCTACGGCAAGATGAAGATGAAGCTATCACTGAACAGTTGTCACGAGCAAAGTCTTGGTAATAGGACAAAATGCCCCTGAAGGCTGTGGGCTCTGTTGCAGGTCGTAGAATCTAGCCCTCCAGATGTCCTTGCTGAACAACGGCTTCTCACTCGGCCCGACTGCAAAGATCGGGTCCGAAAACCGCGGGAATTTGGACAAGGGACGACTCGAGTTGGCCCCAACTTCACAATCTGGTAACACGGACGGCGATCAGCTGTCTGTACCTATCTACGTTTCATGCTCACACGAGGGGGTGGCGTATAAAACGGTTCGAATCCAGGCGTCTATTGGCATTGTATTGATAGACCGGGTTTCCCACCCAGCGGAACGCCAATAACTGCGAGTTTCAGTACGTCAATAGGCGCATAAGTGTAGAAGGAGGACAAGGGTGCTGGCGGAAATTAACGCATTTCGCTAACCTGTGTAATCGAGGGTGAGGTTGTACGCGAGAGAAGATTGAGTCTTGGCTATCAAATGAAACGCTGGATACAAAGCAATGCGAGTGGACCAATTCATAACGAGCGGATATTGACTAACAGAAGTACTGTGCACCTGCAAGCCGTTACTGACCCGCAGGCTGACCACGTGAGAGGACGCACAAGGGGTCTCGACCGCGCTAGGGCCAGAGATTGGGCGCACAGGGGAGCCGGTCCGAGGAATCCGTACTGAAATTGGTGCTGATGGGAGAATGCTCTCGTGAGACGCCACAGAAGGACCTCCTCAAGTCTATAATGAGATGTTTGGCACACTATCGCACAAGCTATTCGAGCGTTCTAGGTACGAAACAGGGAATTTGACGACTGTTGCTGTGCTGATCCAAATGAGGAGGAAAATTTGCATTTGCGCGCTTCCTCGTCCCGCGTTGCTGATGGGTTTCAAGCCATACGGGGTCAGCAAAACAGGGCATCATGTTGGAGCGTCCGATAAGAAAGGGGGCACGTCGATTATTGAGCACGTATGGCCATGCGGAGAGGAGCACATGGATGAGCCAACGTTGAATCACGTGTAGCAGTGTACACAGCAGTGAGGGGGAACTGCGGAGGAGAGTTTATGAATGCACCATAAATTGCAGCGCTGGTACGAGATGAGAGTGAACCAACTAGTCACGCGCGTGGATCACAGGATAGATATGGATAAGATTAAACGGGGGGGTCATTGTTATGCGACCTATCAGGGAGCCGAAAAAGTTGTGGCGGAAGAGAAAGGGGGCGGGATCGCACACGAAAAGAGGAACGCCAATCCGGCCGTCGAGCGCGCCGGGGATAAGGGTGGGGATGGTCCGTCTCCGTGAGCTTACGTGATCAGGATGCTGGCAGGTCTCAGGAGCAAGGCACGGGACGCTGCTGACAGAGAACTCCCGGTGGGATGGCTCACAACGAGCATATAGGGAAATGAACACTGGCGGAGCCGTGGGAGGAGGAAGGGGCGGAGATTTGAGACGGCGTTTATGGGCAGCCCGACGATGCAGGCGCTGTGTTCACCCAGCCGAGGGTTGGTCGAGGTGTCTTACGTGGCCCTCCGCAGTTGCGCCGTGGCGGGGAGTGAGTGGGCTCGTGTTGTTCGGGAGCGGGGCCACGAAAGGAACAGGATCTCGAGGATCTACCGTAATCCACCTCGGCGGTGATCATACGTTGCCATTACCAAACCAGCCGGGACTATATCAAACCACCCACTTTACACCCCTTCCTCCTCCCCTTTCCCCATGTCGTCCCCCATCCACCGTCTCCCCCTCGAACTCCTCGAGAAAATCCTCCTCGACATCTACGATGACCCCACATCTCCCCCGTCCGCGCTGCTCCCCCTCCTCCTGACCTCGCGGCACTTTAACAACGCCCTCGGCTTCAGGAACAACAAGCATCTCTACACCTCCCTGTTTCGCCTCGCCTTCGACGAATCTGGCCCCGCCCGTCGTCTCGGCAATCTCGACGCCCTCGGCCTCCACACCCAGCTCCGCGCCAACTACATCGCCCTCAAGTCCATCCGCCGCGGCGACACCCGTGCGGACAACCTCCTTCAGACCTTCTGGACCTGCTTTTCCATGTTGTTGGAAAACGACGGCAAGAACCGCTGCCAGCTCGATGCTGCCGGCCTCCCCAACTTTGTCGACTCCTTCGTCCGACAACGCCTCTACGAAGACTCCATCGACGGTTGGCCAGCCGAGAACGAGATCAACTCCCTCGCCGTCTGGCTGCTCTGGCTCACCACTACTCAAGGTACGTTGACGTTCGCTCGTCCGCTCTCGGTCCCAACACCCTCGCCAGAGCGTCTCAGAGCCGAGACACCCGCACAACGTGCCCAGATGTGCAGACTCATCCTCCCATACGTCCTCATGCCCGTCCGCGTAAGTTCGTCTCCCTCATACCCTCGTTCCCCCGTCTCATCGTTTCCCAGTACGCCGCATACCTCGCTCCACACGTCCACTACACCCTTCCCCTCCCACGCAACCTCCCTCAACCTCCCCACTCGTTCCTCACCGTCCATGGCCCCTACCCGCGTTACCGCGACGGCTTTGCCCATAAAATGCCCCTCTACCACGTCGACGGCATCAAACTCAGCGTTCCCCTTGCATCCATCGCAGCAAAACTCATCTACTTTTCCCATCGCGAAGTCTTTCCCGTCGCCGTCCCACCACATCTCCCGAGAACCCGCGCACATGCCTTCCAGCTCGGTCTCGGCATGGTCGGCCCAACACAAGAGGACGTCCAGGAACTCAACGAGCACAAGGTCGCCAAGTTCGTTCCCAGATCAACCTGGGAATGGTGGAACGACATCGAGGACTACGACAACCTCGATTCAGCGGCGCGCTCAAAGCTCGCTCCGAGTGCTCGATGGGATGACGACTGGAATCGCCTCGCTGACTGCAACTCGGTCTTTACTCCCGTTTCTCTCAAGCGTATGCACTACACCCCAGGCATCCTCGGCGGTCTTTGGCAAGGCCGAATGCTGGTGTGTAACGTCGACGCCGTCTAGTTTCTCGTGCGATCTCACCATCATATATTCTAGTTCCCTGACGAGAGTCTTTACGCAAGTATCATGCAAACACCTCAGATGCCCCCGTCGTTCAGCGAGCAGTCCGTTAACGTCACCGCCGCACCTGTCTTCATGCGTCTTCGCGAATATTTCTGCATGGATGTCGAACCAAACGCACCCGTCGCCTCGGGTGGCATCCAAAATGCGTGGTTTCCCAGCACAGCACGATTTCAGGAGGTTACAGTGTGTATTCCAACCCTATAACCATATGACGTTTGACTGAGTACATCATGACGTCTCGTTTAGCACGGCGTTACTATCACGTGTCAGGAGAGGTCCTCGATTTATCATGAATACGTCGTTGGAGGGCCTGACTTACACGATGAGAGCAAGTGCCGTGGGTGCGAATACCGTGGAACGTCGGAGATGATCTTTCGGGAGGACGATGTGCGGTATCTCACAGCACTCGACGAGATCCTGGCAAACGATGGTATGGAAGACCCCGGCGACGACGAAGACGATGAGACGGATGACGATTCGAGCGTTGCAGATGTGGACATGGCATCAGGCGCTGAAAATGAGCTCGTAATCACACGGAAATGTGACGGTATCCTCGATATTGTCCTCGTTGGCGAGGTGCGTTCTTTCCCCCTCATTTCCTTGTCTGTATTTTATGCGTTCGTTCTCACTCGCAACATCACTCCCAGACAGACCTTCGGCACGGCAGAGCTTGGCATCACTACAAATTCTATGGTCGCGTCCGCGAATGGGATGGACTCGTTGCGCTCATCCGTGTTCCTGTGAGTTCTTGTTCCGTTCCCCTTTCCCGTTTCGCTTCGAGGCAGGAAAGGAGAACCAAGCACCTTCATATCTGACTTTGGTCCGTCTTAGACCCAGACCCAGACCCATCCCATAGGCACGGCGCTTGGTATCTGGGTATTTACTGGCTACGTCGTGGGAGGCCAGAACTTTGTCGGAAATTGGCGGACGACATCACACCCTGGCGAGCCGGTAACGCTTGAAGCTGCGTTTACCATGTCCAAGCGCGAATGACATGGCTATCCACACGACACCCATCCGCAACATCCATCGCATGCCTTTTCTGGATTGGGTTTACTCTTTTTGCTCTATGGACGGCGCCGTTTTTGCATCTTGTGTTTTTGATCTGTTATCGTACATAAATACCCTCCACTACCTGACAAATCGCGATACCACACCCACCGTCACGCGCAGTTGCATGTACACATTTACCTAGATCTCCGCTGCATCTTTCGTCTTCTATTTCCATTCTTTTTTTTCTTGCACATCTGGCTTCATCGTGTCATTTTTCTCGCATATGCATGTCTCATTTGCAACGTTGCCCATCGCCCCGCTTCCATCACGTGTTTTATTGTTGGCCTCGTTTTGTAGATATTGATGGGTTCGGCGCATTCTGCTTTCTTGTCCATCTGCATTTTTCTATTTTTTCGTTTTGCATACATACACGATGTGGTTCATTAGCTTATGTGTTTTTTTTTGGCGATTCGCAGGCATGCATTATCATACTTGACACTCATGGACCTCCTCTGTTCTTACGCACAAACTATTTTCAAGAACCTTGAATTACATCCTGTCTAGAGTAATCACAATCACATCGTATCTCAATGATGCCCTATGGCTGTGTCAATGATGCCTCGACAAGGCCGAGTTTACGTGTCTACGCCCCGTGCCAACGCCATGTGACGCACCGCTCAGGACAGCGGGATTTCAGATGGCGTTCTCAAGGTGACAGATCTCGCCAGCTCGTGTGGGTTTCGACTTTCTTTATACTGCCTTTGCATTTAATTTCAATTTAAACATGTTCTTTTTGGGAGACAGCGGGGATCAATCGACCCAAGATGGTCGCACGCACAGCTGTGACACGGGGGTTTACCGTTTCCATGTGCTCCAATGGCAATCGACCGTATTGGCATTGCGTTCCGGTTCTGGGACTGGTCACTGCCCCCACCCTGGGCCTGAACGATCGAAACGGATTAGACGCGCTTTGGTTCGATGCGATATCGGCGTTGGGAGTGTGGGTTCGTCCGTTTCATGCTGGTTCGTGATCACTGATGCGGCTCGCGCGACTCGGACGTCGAGTCTGCGCCGTCGACGTGGACGTGGACGTGGACCAGCGACTCGAAACGACAACGCTCACCCGGGACGAGCGCATCGTCGATCGTCGAGATATCCTATCGTCGCTGAAAGACCTTTCGATCCGCGTACGTTTGCAGGCCGTTGGGTGAGTAGCGGGCAAACGGGACGCGCGCGCTGCTCGACGACACCCAGGACGTTCCGACGTGATGGTGGCGCGGAAAGCCCCGGCGCGCATCCTTGCGAACAAGTGCAAGCGATCGATTTGAGTGGGTTGGCGGTCTGGTTTTGGCCCCTCCCCCCCTCGGGGGTTCGTCGATGCGCACGCTGAAGTTCATCGTGAGTTGCCTATTTCAATCGGGTCGGTTTGAATCGTGCATTACGCATCGTTGTTACACGCCCCGGGGGGAGGACCAGCTCACCCAGATCCCCTCGCAAAACGCACGATCCGAGCGACGGTGCACGTCAAGCGGCCTTTCTTGGCGGGGTTGACGACACGGCGGTACGCGTTCGGTGTTTGGATTTTCGCCCCACATCACGTACTTTTCGTTCGCCACTACCCCTCCACTATACCTTTTGTGCTTTGCTTATCGGGAACGGTTACGGACGTGGCTGTCTCCTTTGGTTCTGACTTCGATCGCTTGCCGTTTTCCCCTAAGTTTTTCCTGGCCTGCTCACGCGCATGCATATGCAGTCACCTTGCCACAGAAGGCGCGGTAGATGCCGACGTCGCCCTCACGCAGAAGCCTCCCCAGCACGCCCGCTCGCACGCCCTCATCCCCGGCCTCTGTACTTTCTGCCTCCGGGGCGATCGTACCCACAGGTAGGCTACGGTACACCCACGTCTCTATCACCTTTCGTTCCGATTCCACACGTCCCCTAGTCCCTGGACGAATTCTTATTCTCTTATTCATATCCGCCGTCGCTTCTCTTCCGTCATCGTCGTCCCTTTTTTTTTTATCGTGTCGTTTCTCGTTGCTTAAGCGCTTATTCTCGCGATTCCCGTGACCACCCCCCTCCCCCCGCTCGTGTCGTACATCCCCCAAGTTGTGCTCGCTATTTCCCCCTTATCGGCGCAAAGTCCGCTGATGTGCTGGCGAATGCGGATGAGGCGGGAAATATGCGAGGGATACTGATCAATTGAATCGTACAGGGCCCGAGCGCCATCCACGTCGACAGAGAAGGCATCGACGGGATCACGGGCGCGGACATGGCGGACGGACGCGACGAGTGTGTCAAGGGTCTCCGTTCGTCCGTCGACAGATCGGCGCGGGTAAAGGTATGTCAGTATGTGTCAGTATGCGCATGTATGTGCGTGTTTACAAGTCTCTGTTCGAATCGAATCCACTGTTTCTGTACGATCTCGAATTCTGTATATATGGGTTATTATACATGGCTTCTCGTTCGGCGTGCATGCCGCTTGCACACGCGTCGTGGGGATGTGCTTCGTTTGATACACGTTTCCTGCCTCGTTCGCTTCGCCAGGAATGATGGTGTGCCGTGTTGCGATGAGTTCAGATCATCGGGTCGATGTATGCAGGTCGGTGGGGGCGAATTGAATGAGTGTTCAAATCGTGCCGTTGGGTTATCCTCGTTGGGGGTATGTAACGCCTTCCGTGTTCATTTCCGCGTGCATTTATCCTTTGTTTGATCTTCTGTTGGAATGGATGCCTCGTTTCATTTGTAGATTACCGGGTTTGATCTTGGATGGGGGGTGTCTCCGCGGAGGGCAAGGGTATCGATGCATGCGCTTAGCGAGGGGTGGAGGGTGGTGGTGGCGTGCGCATGTGGTCTGCAAACTCTGATACCGACGCTGATCCGCTCAGGGAGAATATTGCGTGTGGGGGTGTTTGCGCACGGAGGGAATGCGCTCGATGGTGTTGGTGGTGCGGTGGTGTAGCCTTGGCTGGATGGGGGTGTGCGGTGATGGGACGGGAGGGGCGGAGGGGGGGCTGCGAGGTGGGCGGCGTTGGCGCGGGTCGGCGCGTTGGGAGAGGGGGCGGAGGAGGGAGTGGATGCAAGGGACGGAGACAACGAGGGCCCGTTTGGCGCGATCCGTCGGGGGTTCGCTGCGGATGTGATGGGGATGTTGCGGTGGATTTCGAAGGCGCGGTGTCCGCGGAGTCTAACCGATGTGTCATGAGGCGGGGCGGAGGGCGGTGGAAGGAGGGGCTGTGGTTTGGTGACGTGCTGTAGGTCACCGTGTTTGTTCGGGGAGGGTGTGCTGACGAGGACTGTCGTACTTGGTGCCGCCGAGTCTTCGGGTCGAAACCCTTTTTCATTTGATAGAGTTACGGTTTGGGACTTGACGCCGTCATCGCATATGAATCTGATGCGGCGTTCAGCTCTTCTGAGGGTATCATACGACCGCATATGTATTATAATGCGCGTGCACCGTGCCCACACGAACCACCCAGCCAAGCTGAACGACGACACTTGCCTAATGCGGTATTACAAGCGCGCGGCCATACGCGGGAACGTATTAGTCATGGCTGCATAGTCGTGTGAATCGAGTTTTTTTTCTTCGTTATGGTGACAAACTGGGTTTCATGTTTTCATCCCTTTTACCATGCCATGAATGCCCTCTGCACGGTCGAGTCTGCAAGTCGTTCCAATGAAGACCACGTTCCCTACGCTCTTTTCTACGCGCAATGCTCACCATCGCTCGACACCCACCAACAAGTCAGGGCCCTTGGTTTTGGAATCCCTACACCAAGGGTCCGTTACGTTGGTGGAACATCGACTGGACCGCGTTGGCTCGCTGCGAGGTGTCGTTTTGGTGCTGAGCAGGCGCACGGGCCGACGTGCGTCATTTTTTAGAGGGTCTCTAATGGAGTAGAGGTCGGTAGGGTTGTGATCTGCCGAACTCGTAGTTGTGGGACAGACATCTTTTTGGGTTTTGGAATGCTAGATGTGTATATCATGGCTCCGAGTGAATACAAAGTAGACTTGACCTGGACGTCGTTGGAGGAACGCAAGACGAGATGACGTTGCCCAAGGTCAGACGAGCCCTTGAGCTGATCGTCAAACCAAAGCCGGCGAGTACACCTTCCTTTCGTCCCGTCACGGTCTCTCTCGTCCGACTTGGCGGTGGCGTACGACGTTCCAAAGTTGATTCGATGACTCACCTTGTTCAACTCGCTAGTCCTTCGAGGTCCCCGCGTCGCCACCAGATCCTCTGTACAAGTTTCCTCACGAATATAGTGCGCTCCATGTTTGTCACTATTCGATGACGGGCTGATACGTTTTTGGCGACAGGTTTCTACGCAGCGCTCGCTGGTACGCCGGGGCACACCCCTTGGCCCCAGGTGTCTACAGTGCGTGAGCGTGGAGCGACGCAGGCGCGACGGGCTGCGGCGGGTCGTCACACACCCAAGGTAGGCTCCTCACACTCGACCGACACCGCATATATGCACCTTCACATCACGCAGACACGCTCGTTTCAAGGTCTCGATGATGATCTCACTCCTGCCCTTTGTCGTTCGATGGCGACGGTGACGCCGACCACGAACCAAAGTCGGCGCTACCTCCAAGTCCCCTCACCCACGCCCTTTTGGGAACCGGATGTAAACATTTTGTGTTCCTGGACCCCTGATTGCTTTGTTGACGGTTATCTCTCCCAAAGCGGTCGATGAAGCTGGGGACGTCGTTTCGAGCGACATCTTCTCCTCGCGGTCGGCTTGGACGCGTGACTGAAGAGTTATGTTTTGGGATCCCGTCGTGCCGTGTCTGGACCAAGGCTGAACCACTTCATACAGGTCTCTGACTTTTGCGATCCAAATGCATCGCTTGCATGTGATGCCGACGGTCACAAACGCCGTCTGACGCCACTGGCGGGTGTTTCTGTCCTTTTGTCATATTCAAGTCTCAACCCTGACAGGAACGTTGTGCACAGTTCGATTCCCCTGGGAATAAACTTATTTGTTCTGACGCGTGCAACGATTCTCCGCAATCCGAAGGCACTGTTTACTTTGACGCCCTGGATACGCTCAGCCTATCACATTCATGCTCCGTAATGGATGCTGACACCGAGGTAAACTTTGCTTACCCTTGTTCGTCTGTGCCTCGTGCATTTATATCATATCCGTTACCAACAGGTTGTTGGAAATGGTCTGTCGGAGTGCATGTCAATATCCTTTTTCGTTTCTATTCAATTCCTTTTGGACCCTGCCACCTGACCACGTCCTCAATACAGTGCACCTTCGCTTCCAAGACAGGTACAGGGCAAAGACGACAGGGACCATGGAAATGCAAGCTCAAGGTTCAATCTGCCCTCCTTTTGGGTGGAGAGTCCATCGACAGACAAGAGCAAAAGTGATGGTGAATGCCATCACGCCACGGCCCCACCGAGCCCCGTCTCTCCGATACGCTTCTCGAGCAACCCCTCTTATCGGGGGCCCGATATCGGCGGGGATATATCTTCGCCGTGTCGTTTTCGGTCTGCCGAGAGGGACCGAGACCAAATGATGCCACTTGGGGTGCAGAGGTGCGGGGTGGTTCTCGACAAAATTGGTAGGCGGCGTGGGGGATCCCACGCCCGTTCGTTTGATAGGGCGTCGCCTCATGATTGGCCACGGTCGTCTCTGGCTGGCGGCATTTGTGCTTGCGCTCGCTCGCCTGTGGGCGTGGTCGATGAGGAGGAGAAGAAGCACACGGGAGATGATCCGGCCGATGTCCTTCGACATCAACGTATAGCATCATCGGACACCGAGGGTCGGGACCGGGGACGGACCGGGTATCGTCAACGTACCTGGGTCAAGCTGAACCTGTTTTGTCGAGAGAGGTGCAAGAAACTTTTGTCGTGGCGCGATCACATTGTTGGCGGTGCGCTTGCAGGCGTGGATGGCCTAGATTCAGAGCCAGAGTCTGGTCCTGGTCCTGGTGTTGGTGTTGGTGGTTTGACTCTTGCGCGAACGTCTGCGCCACTGGTCGGCGCCACCGGCCCAGTATCATTGTCCGCCAAGACGAAGACGACGGAGGCGGCGATTGGTGCGGGGACAAGGCCGGAACTGAGCCGTGGGAGGCGACTCTCAACGCTGGCGCGTCCTCGTCCGGGAAGTGCGTCTGCTTGGCTTGCAGGACCGACCTCGTCATCGGCACCGAAACAAACACGATCGTCGGGTCGGCTTGTCAAACGACGACCCAAGAGTCTAAGCGCTACGATGGCTGGCGAACTCGACAAGGTGACGATGTCGTTTTGGGCCTGAGGCATCCGTCGGCGAAACTTGGCAACCAAGTCCGGCCCGAAGCAGTGGTATTATCGTTTGGCGCAGGCGATTCATTTGGGGCCTACCAAGCTGTGTTTCCGTTCTTATTTCGATTCCTATAGTCATATCAATGATGGACCGTGTTCTCGTTCTCCTCAGCCCCAGGGGCCACAGCCTGATCAACTCGTTGTATAATTGGTATTTTATGTATCGAGGTTTAATTACCGAGGCTTATCTGGGCTGTTTCCTGTATACGCCGGGTGGCGATGTATACCTGTTTCGACTAAATCCATGTTTATCAAACATTCATAGAACAAGGTATACTCCACGCGTGTGGTGGCGCCAAGATAGACGAACATCACGGGTCGTCGGATATAGATCAACTCCCCCAAACCGGCACATCCAATACTAGAACAGCTTTTCCAGTGGATCGATCACAGTGCCCATCTAGTAAAAAGCAATCGGTCAACGCCGGACCACCGGAACTCGGACAAGAGAAACGATAACCAAAACAAGGTCACGCGATAGCCAAGCCACCCCCGGACCCCAAAGACAACGTTTGCGCACCTTTTTGACGACACGTGGCAACGTCCCTCGTTGGAACCCAACGCGGGTATTCCATTCGCTCCCCAACGGCGCCTCCATCAGCCGCTCAAACTGGGCGTGGCTCGTATACGGATGCGGCAGTTCGCGCACGAGGTACTTGGCCGCTTTCTTGTCCCGTTTTTCAGAGATGATCAGGTGGGGTTTGGTGTGGTCTGCGCGGGCCGTAGGGGCGATGCCTGGGATGGATTTGATTAGGTGGGGTTTGGGGGGGTGTTTATTCTTTTTGGTGCCGGTGCCGCCCCAGGAGCCCTATGGGGATTCGATGGGAAGGTGCGGGGAGTGTGAGAAGTGAGATGCGGTGAGTGTGTGGTGTGGGATGGGATGGGGAACGGACGTACCCAGCCTGGGAGGGTCGTGTCCACTTCGCGGGGCGCGTCGGCTTCTGTTTCTTTTCGTTTGGCTTCTTCAAAGGCCTACCCCATGCATGACGTCACGTGAGTACGCGAAAGAAGGAGAGATGGAGGGGGGGACGGTTGCGTACTTGCACCACGTTGTCGCCCGCAAAGGCGAGCGCGACCAGATCGCGTTGTTGGAATGCCTGAACGCCCTTGCCAGCGATCTTCTTGTCCGCCGCGCGTTCCTGTGCCTCGACTTCGCTCGGGGCGTCCGAGTCATCCGCGCCTTTGTCGTGTGCAGTACTGGTCGGACCTGCGGGGGCCTTTGCAGCGTCGTGTTTACGTTTCTCCTTGCTTTTCTTGCTCGGCGCAGGTAGCTCTGGCATCTCAAGGACGTTGCTCGCGTCGATTTCGAGCACTGCGTCGTCCCTTGCGCGTTCTCTCTCGTCCACGTGCTTCCCGGTTTGTTTTTTGAGCTTGTTCGACGATTTGGTCGGCGCGTCCGCGCCCTTGTGCACCTGCACTTCGTTTCGCTTCCGGGAGGGTCCGGAAGACGTTATAGGTACGAGCCACGGGTTGGATACGGATGTGGGCGTAGGCATAGGTGTGGATATGCTTGCAGTGGGTGTCTGCTCGCGGGCGGATATGTCTTGCAAAAGGTCAGCGGACTGCAGAGTGACGCTGGATGTATCCGAGGCCAAGGAACCGAGCTGCTTGAGAGCGCCAGGCGTTGTTCCAGGTTGAAACAAGAGTCGTCCACCTGTGCGTTGCACCAAATGCGTGTTATTTGGAGGGGGAGCTGCCATGCCATCGGCCCCGTCCCCGCCGTCGTCTTCTTCTCCGTCTATCTCGAACCCCATTTCCTTTTGAAGTTCCTCAGCTTGAGCGTCTGCTTCTCGAGATTGTCTCGCAGCGGCATCACGCATGAACTTCATATTGAACACGCTCTTGTTTTTGGGGTCCGCGAGATTCGTATCATCTTCTGCGCGCAGCGAGGCCAGCTCTTCGAAAGCACCACGCTTGATCTCTTCTTCGTCCTGTTGTTCCTCATCGCTCTCGCTGTCCTCACTTCCATCCTCGTCGCTGTTCTCCCCACGTATCCGCCGCCGCAACTTCTCTCCACGCTCGAGCATCTCACCAATGGCTTGTTGCTGATCCTGGTCGAGCCCTTCGCGGCCTTTCATGGCCTTGGCCCACTTGCCCGTGTTCTTATGTCGAAGCGTCGCGCGTTCCCTCGCCCGCTGCACCTCCGCCTTCAACCGCTCCTCGCCATCCTCGTCATCCCCATCCCCGTCCGCACCCTCATCCGCGCCATCCAGCCGCTCGCGCTGCTTCTTCCGTATCCGTCTGTAAGTCTTGCTCTTGATCTTGGCGATCCGTTTCGCCTTTTTGTCCGCCCGAAATGCCAGCTCGCGCATGACGCGAAGTTCGGCGCGACGCGCGGCGACTTCTTCGACGCTGAGATGTGCTGTTTTGAGCGCCTCCGTGTGCGCAATGTCCTCGTCACGTAACTGCGCCGATTTGAGGAGCCTGTCGACGGCAGATTCGAGCTCGTTGGAAGGCTAGAGATGGGTTGTGTGAGTGTGAGTGTGACGATGACTGATTTAGGAGGGAGAGGTAAATGGCTTACCGTGAATTTGGCTGCGAGTTCGAGATTGGAGACACGACTCGGTTTCTCGGCTTGCAGAGGAAAACTGAGGTGTTCTGCCTAAGACGGGGATTAGATAGTCGTTCCGCGTGGTGTGAGTGGTGAGTTAGTGAAACATACCTCTTTGATGCGTTTCATCGTGGCCGTCCATTTGTCCACCTCCTCTTTCGTCCGTTCGTATGCAGCTTCTCGGTCGAGACGCTCTTGTGCACGCTGAGGTAGTGGCGCGGAAAGGGTTTTTGTTTTCGAGCTGGACGACGTGAGAGGTTTCGTCGATTTCTTGAGGGCAGCGAGGGAAGAAGAAGAAGCGAGTGGGGCAAGAAGGTCGTCGAGCTTGAGAGTACTCGAACCTATACAGAAGTCAGAATATTAAACGTGTGGATTCGTTGCATCTACGTACCTCGAACCCCAAACTCGCTCTCTTCGCCAGCTTCCGTGCGGTCGGTGACGCGTCGACGTTTTTTTGCACCGGGTGCTGCGACCTCGTCTGGTTTGCGTTTGTGAGATGCGGCAGGCTCGAGGTTCGAGAGGAAGGTTTCGAGGTCGGCAAGCGCCTCGGGGGAGGGGTCCTCAGAGTCGGAACCAGATATGCGTAGTTCGTCATCCTCGTCGACTGCACTGTCTCCTTTTTCCGTGTCTTCTTCATCTTCGACTCTGTCTTCGTCCTCGGATTCATCCCCACTCATACCTACATCCGCGCCCTGCGCTCCTCCCCACTCTTGTTCGTCTTCCACCCTCGTAGCCGTTGTTTGTACGTCTTGTAGCTTCTTGTCGACCTTGGGAAGTGGGTCGTCGCTCTCCACATCTGCACGTCCATCGAACACATCGAGGACATCAAAGAACTCGCCTGCATCTTCCTTGTCCATCTCCTCATCTTCGTCCTCATCCACATCCTCGTTTTCCGAGACTGATCGAGAATCACCTGACTGACCGTCAGAGTCTTCATTGAGGTCAACCTCCTTCGCCACATGCCGTTTCCCGTTCGAAGCCGTATATCTGCGCGTAGCACCTGTTTTAGCACCCTAAATGAGACAGAGCATCAACGATGAACAAGACGAGACGCGAAACCGTACACGCACCTTGCGCACGAACCCCGAACCTGCAAACTCATCCCTATCGCTCTCCTCAAACGCATCCTCACTATTGATATCCTCGTCGTCTTCGCTGTCCACTCGCCCGTCCCCATCCCCGTCCTCGTCATTCCGTATCAACCTCGCACGGAGCTTTTCCACCGCTTCTTGACCCAACCCACCGAGATCTACCTCGTCGACTGAAACGTCTCGTCGTCCATCGGCTTCGTGACGGTCCAGCGCGAGCGCAACTTTGGCGCGACGGACCTTGGATGGGGCATATTCGTACACGTCGCTGATGGCACGCACTTTGCCTTTGCCTTTGGGGTCAGCTTTCCTGCGGGCTCGATCTGGGCGTTTCTTTGAGAACGGATGGACGTTGCGCGGTCCTTTTGATAACTTGATATCTGTGGTCATGATGAGACCGAGGGTGCTAATATGATGGGTCTTGAGTAGGAAAATGATGTGGCTCGGCAGATACCGTCGATTCCAGAATTAGAAGGTAGTAATCGAGAGCATAGGATGCATAGTCAAACTGAAAGCGATACACAATGTAGATCCTACAGACGAACAACCCCTGGGTCTCCGTCCTCTGGATCCGGTTCAAGAGGATCAGTAGCTCTTAGTGCTTCCTCCTCATCTCTCGATGTCCAATGATGTGAGGCCGAGTTTACGTTCCTAAGACCTCTCGTCCGGGTATTCCAAGCGGCAGTGACATAATCTACCAAAGAGCGGAGGAACTCCAAGGAGACATCCCAGAT
>JBBPNN010000175.1:0-40796 GCA_038090935.1 Hortiboletus campestris
ATCGTCATCTTTGACAGATATCTGGATGGAAATTTGACGATCTTGACATCACGATTCGTCAGCGTCTTTGTGAAGCCTTGTATGCCGCGGGTCGCACGAACGAGGCAGGCGAGTCTCTACTGGGGATAGTGAATACGATCGAGGAAGAGGTCTATATGCGCAGGCCCAATGTACTCACCGCCTGGATTTCTGGTGAGATGTGTTCTACCTGCTCGTCCTCCATGTATTCTAACTTTCACCGCAGGTTTCTTACGACGATGTCTCTCCACTCCCGACAATATGGCCCCGGCTCGCGAAACCCTTGATCCACAACTTGTCACGTCGCTCTTGAAAGAGTGGGCAAAATTAAATTTGATAAGGGGGCCATGGACGGATGCCCTTGCTGCCGCAGTCACTGTGGGTATTCCTGTGCTCTGGTACCCTTCGCGGGCCTGACACTCCGTTGATCTGCAGTTTATGGTCCCGAGATTCACGATTTATCGGGCTATCTGCGCACAACTCGACACGTTCGAGAAGATAGTGGATGCGACTGAGTGTTTCCGCGAAATGGTGAACGAACTGGGAGGGGAGACAGACCCACACGCTGAACAGGCAACATGGGTCGCAGGTGAGCGATCTTGCACACCATGTAGGTATTGTCGTTTTGACAATTCCCTGTCAGAATTCGGGCAACGTTTATGCGAAGAACTAGAGGGTCTCGGAGATGCCGCAATGAATGCCCAGCGACACGACGCGGCCATCTCCGAGTATTCCGCAGCACTCTCTCTCGATCCGGCCTCGCGACAAAGTCTGCTCATCAAGCGAAGCAAGGCGTACGTGCTCAGGGGTTTGTGGGAGAATGCCTTAATTGACGCAAACGTGGTGGGTTCCTCTGTGTCACGCAGGGAAGTTCTTGCTGATGGCATTATCGCTAGGTGATAGATCTCGACCCTTTGTCTCCATGGGGCTACGAGAGGAAGCATGCAGCTTTACACAGGGCAGGACGTTATGACGATGCCATAAGCACATTTGAGACAATGCTTTTGAGGATATCACAGTCACCTGATCCAGAAATTCGTGGTCAGTGCATCGACATTGTACCGAGGATTTTCTATTAATCTTGCGTCACAGAGCGTCGTCAGGAATATGTAATACCAGCACAGACGAAGGAGGCGATCTGCAAGGCTGTTCAGGTTGTCATCTGCGACTCTCCACGTGTCCTCATCAACACCGTCTCTGGTCGTCTTCTCGACAAATCCAAGCAAGCATCATGGTTCGAATCACTTCCAGTCTTTAAGGAGTTGATCTCCTCTATGACGACGTACATCGACGATGCCCACATTCAACGAGAGGTTGAGCAATACTACCGTTATGCCACATTTTCGCACACTTGGGAGGACAATGAACCTTTGTTCGAAAAAGTCGTGCACATTGTTGTGTATGATCTCGACGAGTCGTTCACGCATGACAAGCTGCAAATGTTCTGCAAGATCGCGCGGGCTGCTGGGCTACATTGGGCATGGAGCGATACGTGTTGCATTAACAAAGCAGATCACATCGTACTCCAAGAGGCGCTGGTTACCATGTTCAAATGGTACGAGGGTTCCGCTGTGACAATCGTTTTCCTCCGTGGCGTCCGCTCCCCATCGCAGCGCGGTGATCTCGTGGAGAGCTATTGGAACACTCGAGGGTGGACATTCCAGGAATATCATGCTTCCAAGGTCGTCCGATTCTACACCGAAGACTGGGAGCTGTACCTGAACCTTGATATTTCAAACCACAAGGAGTCCCCCGAGATCATCGCAGAGATGGAGGCGGCAACCGGCGTATCTTCACGAGCCTTGAAGAACCTCCGACCGGGCTTGGACGACATCCGGGAGAAGTTATGTCTAGCTTCGCGACGAAATACGACCAAGGTCGAGGATGCAGCATACTCGTTACTTGGGATCTTTTCTGTCCCCATGTCAATTGTATATGGTGAAGGGGACCAAGCGCTTGGGCGACTCTTGTCACAGCTACTCGCGAGCTCGGGAGACACAAGCATCCTTGCATGGACTGGAGAATCCGGCACCTTCAACAGTTGCTTCCCTGCCCGTATTGCTGTGTTCAACCAGATGCCGACGTCTCACATTCCGCGGGCCATTGAAGGTGTTGAAATGGAGAGGACCACTGCCAGATTGCGTGCCTCACTCAATCCCACCGTGGTCATGAGGTTGTATGATCGACTTTTTGAGCTCCCTGTACCGTCGTTCGGCATCCGGCGGATGAAGCTTCCGTGCCTTACTTTCAAACTCGGGTCGGTATCGGCAACTCCGAGCGCATCGGGATATGTGTTTCGTGCAAGGACGGGGTTTCTCGGAATTGTGGTGATTAAGACCACAGAAGATCTCTCACGATTTGATTCCCTGACTCTCGTTCACCCCTGGATTGACTTTCTCCTCGACCGACAGCCTGTCGGAAGGGTAACAGAGGCAATGCCTGAGAACACAGACAACCGTTTCTCTTTGATAGACATGCCGTCAACAGTACAAACAGGAGCGGCGCGGCTCTTTTCTCACCTTCGGCGGCCATTTAGTGGACTACTTGCCATCCGAGATGCTACATCTCTCAGACCCCCTTCGTCTGTATCGCCGGCGGACACGCAGTTACAAGCCCTCCGAGTTCTGGCTCGACTGAGACAACCGTTCGGTGCACTGCTGCTCACACCGGACCTTGGTCATGTGGCGGCATGGAAGAGGGTCGCTGCAGACAGTCTGATCACTGTCCAGGTGGAGGAGATCACACCGACAATATTGAACAAGCTGGTGGACGGTGTATGCACACTCGACGTGGTTTAATGGCTCTCATCACTACGGTACATCCGAAACCCACAGAGTCCTACACGCTTCTCTGTATTGCTTTCAGACTCTCTAGTCAGTGCTTTGACGAATGTTCGCGAGCGTGTCCGGCGCGCCAAGTTGGGACACGAGCTACTCCCATTTGTCGTGTCAGTTTCTCGAACCCTGTCGCAACCTACGAGCTCGTTGTTGTATTTTGGCAATTGATATCATTCTAAATGTGTATCCTAGAGACGTCTTTCGATGGAGCTTCGCACGTAGTGTATTTCGCCATTATTACCCTTGGATTGTACCGTCTGCTGGACCTCATCGCTGTCGTGTTGCAATTACATATGACGGGCAAGTCGAGCCTCGATTTTGGTGCATTGTTATTCACTCTGACATCGACGCGACGACGCGTGGCCGATAGCATGATTACTGTGCAAATGCAGGAGGACGTCTCCTTGGCTGATCTTCTCAGCAACGTACGGACGTTTTGTACCACAGTAGTTCGCCTGCCAGTGGCACCTCCGATGTCATACTGGACAACTATCTCAACCTTGGATTTGACCATCCTTTTTGCTCTCACGAACCCTCGTACATGGTGACGGTAAATGTTTCTCCTTTTCAACATTCATGGTACGCAAATAGCACATATGCCGCCGATCTGGGAGCTGCAATGCCGCCGTTTAGACGTCTTCTACACGATCCTCGTCTCCAGATTGTTTTTTGCCCCCGGCGGCCCTTCTGAGAACCAATTTTAAATTTGGGTAAACAAATTACATCGGCACGCTTCGCGCGCCGCGGCGGCAAACCGGCAGCTGCAGAGCAGCCTGGCGGAAACAACCGAACTATTCAAGCGCCGCTCAGACTTTACTACTGTGGAAAATGCATGGTAACCGATAGTATGCGCAATTGTCCAATTGTCAAGCAAGGTGTTCGCCGCCGTGGGGCCACGGCATTGATGAGTGAATGAATCATCCAAACCTATTTATACTACAAACACTTAGTCATGCTTTGAGTTTAAACTCCGCTTGGACTAAACCTTACAAACAGTCGAACCCGTATACGGAAATGATGCTCTTGCTCACTTATAACCCATACCCTTCGGGATAGGTGGGTTATATGGGGTATGGGTTATAAGAGTGTCGACTGTATAGCCTACTAGGGCCGTCACCACAGCCTAGACTGGTAGTACCCAGGGAGCAATCAACTGATCGTCCCTGTCTTCTTCGAAACCACAGATGAGCCAGATGTGCAGGATAAGAGGTCTTTTGTCTTGAATCAGATAGGTATGTCAATTCTGTCAATGTGGAGCGGCGAAGAGTCGTTCAGTTGGAATTGTCGGCCTGGTCGATGGTACGCATCATGTTTCCGTAGGGCGGTGGCTTGCTGGAGAGACGGTTCCTATGGGGAACATGCACAGGCTGTGTCAATGATAGGGAATTAAATGGACGGAGGCGAAGCATGTTCCTTTGTCTCCCTCCTTTCCCTCCTCCGTTTCTCCACATCATCGATAATGTCCGGTTCGTGGTGACAAGATTGACCTGTGTTGATGCTTACCGTTGGACAAGTTCAATCCCCAGTGACATTTGCAGCTAATGGCGAGTATTTCGTCAGCAGCGGCACCGACGGGATTCGAGTGTGGCGAATGGAAGACGGCAAACTGATGGCAACAATGAAAGCGGAGCATGTCCGATGCGTCGCTTTCTCAGAGGATGGTAAATGGATCGCCGCAGGGACGTACAACGGAGACGTCATGGTGCTGGACGCAAAGGTACACAAACACGAATGCACGACCTGGCAGACCAACGACGTGATCAGAGGTGTCGACATCTCGCTTGACTCGACCCGACTCGTTGTATTCGGTGACCACACAGCAACGGTCTGGGACATTGCAACTCGCGGACGACATGTTGGCCCCCTGCGCCACGAGGATTATGTGGTAGCAGCGAAATACTCACCAGAGGGCGATCGAATTGCCACAGCAACTCAGAAATCCGTACGGGTTTATGACAGCAACGATGGCCGCTTGCTCGTGGACATCAAAGTAAATGTAGCCCCGTTGTACAACTCTGGTCTCCTCTGGTTCAACAACCACCTTGTCGTCATATCCGACAAGCAAATCAAGCAAATGGATGCAACAACCGGGTCACAAATTTGGGAATGGGCGGTTCCCAATGCCAACAATCCCGTGTGTATTGCCACACCGAAGCACGGGCAATTGATCGCATACTCTGCAAACCGTACTGACCGTACTGTAACGTTCTGGGACACATCGACGCGCACACAATTCGGTCGCGTCAATCACCCTCAAGACATGCATTCAATCGCACTCTCGCCGGATGGCCGGTTTCTTGCAATTGCCGGAGAAAATGAGACAATCACCATCAAACGTCTATCTCGCATCACCGTAAGTGTCATCTCCTCACATTGTATTATGGCATGTCTGAACAACTTTCATGCTCCGATCCATCTTTCAATGTTGTTGTCACCTCTATACCCCCATACTAGGAACCAGACATTCAGATCGACAACGCTGCGCTCGATTGGTGGAGGCACGATCTGCTTGCAGCTGTGGAAGTGTTGTTGACTACAGCAACCCCGTTGTCTCACCATGGATTCGCTAGTCTAGCTCTCGTTCGGGCACGCTTGGGACGATGGGACGAAGCGATCGTCGATGCCAAAGTGGTACTTGCCGCTCAGCTCTCCCGTATACTGACGTTGATGCTAATTTATACCAAGTCCATCGCGATTCAGCCATCCGTCATGGGTTACGTCGCAAAGAGTGTATCACTGGTCGGCAAGGGGAAAAAACATGAGGCATATCGAGCGTGCGACATCGCGTTCGAACACTTGCATTCAACACACGTTAGTTTTCTCCTTCTCATCAAGGTGAGTATCACTGGCACATTGTCTCCCATCAGCTGTTCATGTTGATTAGGCTGTCGTTGTATGTATGGCCGGAGAGCATGACGACGCAATATCGCGCGTAGACGACCTCATCGCTTCGCTACACTTGAACTCGATATGCTATGTGGTTCAGGCACGTGAACAACGCGCAACCACAAAACGATTATCACTACTGACATTTTCAGCAGGCATATATGTATCTTTGCCTTGGAAACTCGCGCATGGAGAGTGGTGACTACGAGGGTGCAATACAATCGTTCGAGCGTGCACGAACCCAACTGCGACCTGATACGAGCCACACACTCCTAGTAGTTTCACTCGTAAGCTTTTAAACGGTTATATCGCAACAAAAAGAAATGGATCTTCATATTTGACAGATATCTGGATGGAAATTTGATGATCTTGACATCACGATTCGTCAGCGTCTTTGTGAAGCCCTGTATGCCGCGGGTCGCACGAATGAGGCAGGAGAGTCTCTACTGCTGATAGTGAATACCGTCGATGAAGAGGTCTATATGCGCGGATCCACCATTACCTGGGTTTCTGGTGAGATGTGTTCTACTTGCTCGTCCTTCATGTACCCAGAGTGTCGCAGGTTTCTTGCAGCGATGTCTCTCCACTCCAGACAACGTGGCATCGCCTCATGAATCCCTTTATCCACAACTTGTCACGCCGCTCTTGAAAGAGTGGGCAAAATTAAAATTGATAAGGGGGCCGTGGACGGATGCCCTTGCTGCCGCAGTCACTGCAAGTATTCCTTTGCTGTGGTGCCTTGCGGACCTGACACCCCGTTGATCTGCAGTTTATAGTCCCGAGATTCACGATTTATCGGGCTATCTGCGCACAACTCGACACCTTTGAGAAGATGGTGGATGCGACTGAGTGTTTCCGCGAAATAATGAACGAACTGGGAGGGGAGACAAACCTACCCGCTGAACAGGCAACATGGGTCGTAGGTGAGCGATCTCGCACGCCGTGTAGATATTGTCGTGGTGACAATTCCCTACCAGAATTCAGACAAAGTTTATGTGAGAGACTAGAGGGTTTCGGGGATGCCGCAATGAATGCCCAGCGACACGACGCAGCCATCTCCGAGTATTCCGCAGCACTCTCTCTCCATCCGGCCTCGCGACAAGGTCTGCTTATCAAGCGAAGCAAGGCGTACGTACTCAGGGGTTTGTGGGAAAATGCCTTAAATGATGCGAACACGGTGCGTTCCTTTGTGTCGCGCAGACTAGTTTTTTTAATGGCATCATCCCTAGGTGATAGCGTCAGATCCATCGTCTCCATGGGGCTACGAGAGCAAGCGCGCAGCTTTACACAAGGCAGGACGTTATGACGATGCCATACGCACATTCGAGATGATGCTCTCGAAGATATTAGAGTCGCCTAACCCTGAAATTTATGGTCAGTGCATTGACATTATACCGAGGATTTTTTATTGATCTTGCGTCACAGAGCGCCAGGAATACATAACGCCAGCACAGACAAAGGCGGCGATCCGCAGGGCGGTTCAGGTTGTCATCCGCGACTCTCCACGTGTCCTCATCAATACCATCTCTGGTCGTCTTTTCGACAAATCCGAGCAAGCATTAATGTTCGAATCACTCCCAGTCTTTAAGAAGTTGGTCTCTTCTATGACTACGCGCATCGACTATGCCCGCATTCAACGAGAGGTTGAACAATACTACCGCTACGCCACATTTTCGCATACTTGGGAAGGAAACGAACCTTTGTTCCAAAAAGTCGTACACATCGTAGTGTATGATCTGGAGACGTCTTTCACACATGACAAGTTGCAAATGTTCTGCAAGATCGCGCGGGAAGCCGGGTTGCATTGGGCATGGAGCGATACGTGTTGCATCAACAAAGCAGATCACATCGTACTCCAAGAGGCGCTGGTTACAATGTTCAAGTGGTACGAGGGTTCTGCTGTGACCATTGTTTTCCTCCGTGGCGTCCGCTCCCCGTCACGGCGCGGTGATCTCGTGAAGAGCTATTGGAACTCTAGAGGGTGGACATTCCAGGAATATCATGCTTCCAAGGTCGTCCGATTCTACACCGAAGACTGGAAGCCTTACCTGGACCTTGATATTCCCAACCACAAGGAGTCGCCCGAGATCATCGCGGAGATGGAGGAGGCAACTGGCGTATCGGCACGAGCCTTGATGAACCTCCGACCGGGCTTGGGCGACATCCGGGAGAAGTTATGTCTAGCTTCGGGACGAAAGACGACCCTCATCGAGGATGCAGCATACTCGTTACTTGGGATCTTTTCTGTCCCCTTGCCAATTATATATGGGGAGAGGGACTGTGCCCTTGGACGACTCTTGTCACAGCTACTCACGAGCTCGGGAGACACAAGCATCCTTGCATGGACTGGAAAATCTGGCACCTTCAACAGTTGCCTCCCTGCCCGTATTGTTGTGTTCAACCAGATGCCGACGTCTCACATTCCGCGGGCCATTGAAGGTGCTGAAATGGAGAAGATCACTTCCAGATTGCGGGCCTCATTCAATCCCACCGTGGTCATGAGGCTGTATGACCGGCTCAATGCCCTCCCTGTACCGTCGTTCGCCAACCGACAGATGAGGCTTCCGTGCCTCACTTTCAAACTCGGGCCAGTATCGGCAACTGGGAGCGCGCCGGGACACGTGTTTTTTTTTCGTGCACAGATAGCCGCGCTCGGGATTGTGGAAATCAAGACCGAGACGAATCTCTCTCGATTGGATTCTTTATACCTCTGTCACCCCTGGATTGACTTTCTCCTCGACCGACAGCCTGTCGGAAGGGTAACAGAAGCAATACCTGAGAACACAGATGACCAGTTTTCCTTGATAGGAATGTCGTCGTCCGATAGCCCTTCCCAAATCACATCGGCAGTCCTGCAAACAAGAGCGTCGCGGCTCGTTTCTCATCTTCGACGGACATTTAGTGGACGACTCGCCCTCTGAGATGCTACGTCTCTCAGACCCCCTTCCCCTGTATCGCAGGCGGAAGCGCAGCTGCGAGCCCTCAGAGTCCTGGCTCGACTGAGACAACCATTCGGTGCACTGCTGCTCACACCGGACCTTGGTCAGGTGTCGGCATACAGGAGGGTTGCTGCAGACAGTCTGATCACTGTTCAGATGGAAGAGATCACACCCACAATATTGGACGAGCTGGTGGACAATGTGCGCGTACTCGACGTGCTTTAATGGTTCTCATCACTACAGTACATCCGAAGCCCACGTCCTACACGCTCCCTTGTATTGCTTTCATACTCTCTAGTCATTGTTCTCGAATCCCCTCGTAACCTACAAAGCTCGCTGTTGTATTGTGGAAATTGGGGGTCGCTATATTATTCTAAACTTTCTCGAGACTTCCTTCGATGGAGCTTCGTGAATGTGTATTTCACTATTATTACCTTCGGAACGTACTGTCTGCTGCTGTCGCGGTGCAGTTACATCTGACAGGCAACCCGAGCCTCGATACTTTCTGAATCCGAACACGCTCTCAGTGAGTCAGGCATTTCCGACTGACTGAACCTTCAGTAGCGTCACCAGGTTCTCCAGTGGTTCGGAAAGGCATGCCAGATGCATATTTCAAGGAAGTATCAGCATGATGTGCGTCTATAATCAAACACAGACAAGGTTGTTTGATCACTTAGTGCTGAATTCAAAAGGCTCCGCTTACCTGGGATATCAGATCCCAAGATTCCAAGTGCACTTTAAGTGCGGGAGCGCAAGGTGGACTTCCGCCTGAGTCGCCTCCTCCTTGCTGAGCATCGCAGGAAGGTGCTTGGGCTTGTTTCACCGTGCACGGTTGTGTAATGCGGCTGCGAATCTAAATTAAAATAATTCATCCAAACCTCCTTTGACAACATATATTATATGTCGTTTCATCGGATCCCTTGTGGATGAAGATATTTCCACACCAGCTGGTTCCAGTGTGGTAAAAGGGCGACTTTGCCTGGCCCGTGGGAACACTAGCTGGCCCTTGCCGATAGGTTAAAGCCTGATGGAGTGCCCAGGCCATCGCTACAGTGGGTCTAGACTGGTACTGCAAGCCAGTCAGGTGATTGTTCCTGTCTTCTTCGAAACTGCAGCTCGCGGCGTCCTACGAGTTAGATGTGCGGGATATGAGATTTTCTGTCTGAATCAGATAGGTATATCGACTGTTAATGTTCAGTGACGAAGAGTCGTGCGGATGGAATCAGTGTTGGCCTGTATCATGTTTGCGGCGGTGGCTTGGTCAATGCGGTGGACGGTTCCTGTGGCAGGCGGTGTCAATATTAATAGGGAATCAAACGGACAGACGCGTTTCGAAGCGTGTTTTTTGTTTCCCTTCTTTCTCTACCCCGTTTCCCCATATCATCGATAATGTCCGGTTCGTGGTGACAAGATTTTGACCTGTGTTGGTGCTGACCGTTTCGGATAAGCTCGATCCCCAGTAACATTTGCGGCTAATGGCGAGCATTTCGTCAGCGGCGGCACTGACGGGGTTCGAGTGTGGCGAATGGAAGACGGCAAGCTGATGGCAACAATCAGAGCGGAGCACGTCCAGTGTGTCGCTTTCTCAAAGGATGGCAAATGGATCGCCGCGGGGACATACGACGGGGACGTCATGGTTTTCGACGCAAGGACACACAGATACGAATGCACCACCTGGCGGACCAACGACGTGATCAGAGGTGTCGATTTCTCGCCAAACTCGACCCGACTCGTCGTATTCGGTGATCGCACAGCAACTGTCTGGGAAATTGCAACTCACGAACGAGTTGTCCGCCCCCTCCGTCACGAGGATTATGTGTTAGCAGCAAAATATTCCCCAGAGGGCGATCGAATCGCCACAGCAACTCAGACATCTGTACGGATCTACGACGGCGCCGATGGTCGCTTGCTTGTGGATATCAGCGTAAATGTAGCCCCGGGGTACAACACTGGTCTCCTCTGGTTCAACAACCACCTCGGCGTCATATCCAACAGTGGAATCAAGCAAATAGATACATCAACCGGGTCACAAATTTGGGAATGGCCAGTTCCTAGTACCAGCGACCCCGTGTGCATTGCCATACCGAAGCACGGGGAATCCATCGCATACTCTGCAAACCGTACCGTGACGTTTTGGGACACGTCGACACACACCCAATTTGGTCTCGTCTACCACCCTCAAGACATACATTCAATCGCACTCTCGCCGGACGGCCGGTTTCTTGCAATTGGAGGGAAGAATGAGACAATCACCATCAAACGTCTGTCTCGTATCACCGTAAGTATCGTCTCGTCTCATTAGGTTATGGCATGTCTGAACAACTTTTTTGCTCCGATTCATCCTTCAATATTACTGTACCACTATATCCCCATACCAGGAACCAGAAATTCAGATTGACAACACTGCGCTCGATTGCTGGAGACACGACCAACTCGCAGATGCAGAAGTGTCATTGACTACAGCAACTCCATTGTCTCACCATGTACTCGCTAATCGAGCTCTCGTCCGGGCACGTTTGGAACGATGGGACGAAGCGGTTGTCGATGCCGAAGAGGTATTACCGCTCGGCTCTCACATATGCTGACGCTGATGCCAATTTACACCAAGTCCATCGCGATTCAGCCATCCATCATGGGTTACATCGCAAAAAGTGTATCGCTGGTCGGCAAGGGGAAAAAACGCGAGGCGTATCGAGCGTGCGACATCGCGTTCGAACACTTGCATTCAACACACGTTAGTTTTCTCCTTCTCATCAAGGTGAGTATCGCCGGGACTTGGTCTCCCTTCATGTACTCATGTTGATTAGGCTGTCGTCGTATGTATGGCCGGAGAACACGACGACGCAATATCACGCGTAGACGACCTCATCGCTACTCTGCACTTGAACTCGATATGCTATGTGGTTCAGGCACGTGAACAACGCGCGACAACACAACGAATATCACTACTGACATTTCCAGCAGGCGTATATGCGTCTTTGCCTTGGAAACTCGCGCATGGAGAACGGCAATTACGAGGGTGCAATACAATCGTTTGAGCGTGCACGAACCCAACTGCGACCCGAGACGAGCCACGCACTCTCATTGATTTCACTGGTAAGCTTTCTCAGGGCTATATTGCAACATATCGAAATGGATCTTCATGTTTGACAGATATCTGGATGGAAATTTGATGATCTTGACATCACGATTCGTCAGCGTCTTTGTGAAGCCTTGTATGCTGCGGGTCGCACGAGCGAGGCAGGCGAGTCTCTACTGCAGATAGTGAATACTGTCGACGAAGAGGTCTATATGCGCAGATCCGTCACCACCTGGGTTTCTGGTGAGATATGTTTTACCTGCTCGTCCTCCATGTATTCGAAGTTTCACTGCAGGTTTCTTACATCGATGTCTCTCCACTCCCGACAACGTGGCCCCGCCTCATGAAACCATCCGTCCGCAACTTCGTACGCCGCTCTTGAAAGAATGGGCCAAATTAAATTTGATAAGGGGCCCGTGGACAGATGCCCTGGTTTCCGCAATTGCTGTGAGTATTCTTCTGTTCTGGTATTCCTCGCGGAACCTGACACTCCGTTGATCTGCAGTTTATGGTCCCGAGATTCACAATTTATCGGACTATCTGCGAGCAACTCGACATGTTTGAGAAGATAATGGATGCGACTGGGTGTTTCCACCAAATGATGAACGAACTGGGAGGGGAGGCACACCTGCCCACTGAGCAGGTGCCATGGGCCGTAGGTGAGCGGTCTCGCATGTCGTGTAGCTATTGTCGCTTACGTGACAATTCCCTGTCAGAGTTCAGACAGCATCTATGCAAGAAGCTAGAGAGTCTCGGAGATGCCGCAATGAATTCCCAGCGACACGACGCGGCCATCTTCGAGTATTCTGCGGCACTTTCCCTCGATCCAGCCTCGCGACAAGGTCTGCTCATCAAGCGAAGCAAGGCGTACGTGCTCAGGGGTTTGTGGGAGAATGCCTTGAATGACGCAAACACGGTGGGTTCCTCTGTCACGCAGGGAGGTTCTTGCTGATGGCATCATCGCTAGGTGATAGATCTCGACCCTTTGTCTCCATGGGGCTACGAGAGGAAGCATGCAGCTTTACACAGGGCAGGACGTTATGACGACGCCATAGGCACATTTGAGACAATGCTTTTGAGGATATCACAGTCACCTGATCCAAAAATTCGTGGTGAGTGCATTGACATTGTACCGATGGTTTTTTTTATTAATCTTGCGTCACAGAGCGTCGTCAAGAATATGTAATGCCAGCACAGACGAAGGCGGCGATCCGCAAGGCTGTTCAGATTGTCATCCGCGGCTCACCACGTGTCCTCATTAACACCATCTCCGGTCGCCTTCTCGACAAATCCAACCAAGCATCATTGTTCGAATCACTCCCAGTTTTTAAGGAGTTGATCTCCTCTATGACGACGCACATCGACGATGACCACATTCAACGAGAGGTTGAGCAATACTACCGCTATGCCACATTTTCGCACACTTGGGAGGACAATGAACCCTTGTTCGAAAAAGTCGTGCACATTGTTGTGTATGCTCTCGACGAGTCGTTCACGCATGACAAGCTGCAAATGTTCTGCAAGATCGCGCGGGATGCTGGGTTGCATTGGGCATGGAGCGATACGTGTTGCATCAACAAAGCAGATCATATCGTACTCCAAGAGGCACTCGTTGCGATGTTCAAGTGGTATGAGGGTTCTGCTGTGACCATCATCTTCCTCCGCGGTGTCCGCTCCCCATCGCGGCGCGGCGATCTCATAAAGAGTATTTGGAACACTCGAGGGTGGACATTCCAGGAATATCATGCCTCCAAGGTCGTCCGATTTTACACCGAGGACTGGAAGCCCTACCTGAACCTTGACATTCCCAACCACAAGGAGTCGCCCGAGATCATCGCGGAGATGGAGGAGGCAACCAGTGTAACGGCACAAGCTTTAATGGACCTCCGACCAGGCTTAGGTGGCATCCGGGAGAAGTTATGTCTAGCTTCGCGACGAGAGACGACTCATGTCGAGGATGCAGCATACTCGTTACTTGGGATCTTTTCTATCTCCCTGCCAATTGTATATGGTGAGGGGGACCAAGCGCTTGGGCGACTCTTGGCACAGCTACTCACGAGCTCAGGAGACACAAGCATCCTTGCGTGGACCGGAAAATCCGGCACCTTCAACAGCTGCCTCCCGGCCAATATCAGGGTGTTCAATGAGTTGCCAACCTCACACATTGCCGAAATGGAGGCGGTGTCAACCAGAAGGCGCATGTCTTCCCCCAATTTCACTTTGATAATGAGGCTGTATGATCGACTTTTTGGGCTCCCTGTACCGTCATTCGCTAACCAACGGATGAGGCTTCCGTGTCTCACTTTCAAACTCGGGCCGGTATTGGCGACTCGGAGCACGTCGGGATATGTGTTTCGTGCAAGGACGGGGGCCCTCGGAATTGTGGAGATTAAGACCACAGAAGATCTCTCGCGATTAGATTCCCTGACTCTCGTTCATCCCTGGATCGACTTCCTGCTCGACAGACAGCCCGTTGAAAGGACCACAGAGATGATTCTTGAGGACACAAACCACCAGCCTTTCCCGACATGCACTCCGCCATCGCCCTCTACCCGTCCCAACACTGCATCGACGACGGTCAGGCAAACGCGAAAATCGTCCCTCATTTCTCGCCTTGGGCTTCCCTTTACGGCTGGCGACGCGGGATCGCTCCTGTCCCCTCCGGCTGTAACGTCGACGGACAGGCGGGAGCAAGGCCTCCGGTTCATCGCTCGACTGAAACAACCGTTCGGTGCACTGTTGTTCACGCGGATTCGTCAGAACGTAGAAGAGTACAGGAGGGTCGCTCCGGAGAGTCTGATCACTGTCAAGATAGAGGATCTCACATCGACAGTATTGAACAAGTTGATAGAGGGTGCATGCACACTTGACGTGCTTTGACGACTGCTGTTGGTTGGTTACGTGACGTTCGGTTACTCCCATTCGCTTCTTCTGCGCTCCTTTTTGGTTTCTAATCGCTTCTTTGATGAACATTTGAGAACGTGCGTCTCCCAGGCGTTCCGTGGCTCGTCATTGACGGGACTCTTTTTTATCGCATACACTTGTCGAATCCTCGGAACCTCTTCTACGTCGCTATAGCGAATTTCGTGGATTAGAATACCTTGCTAGATCTGTTTACTGTACCTCCCTAGATCTAATTTCTCATGGCGTCCTTCAATCGAGCGTCGTGTATTGATATTTCGTTGTACATATGTATCGCTGACCCAGTTGGGTCCCATCTGAGTCACTGTCATGGTGGAGTCACGTCCAATGTTCGACTTGAAGCTTGAAAGCTTGAAAGCTTGAAGCACGATACCCGTTTCGAATCCTCATACCGCGCTTAGTCAACATCACCGCCGTGAGCGTGTCCTGTGAAAGGAAAGGGTTTTGTCCGAACCATAGGTGATGACCTCCACGTGATGCGCAGTCGGGAATCTTGTTTCGTTGAATGTATTGTACATGGGAACATGTCAAGCAGCGCGTATGACTAGTTATCAACTATCGACGACAATATAACAGAAAGCCAGAGCAAAAAAAAACAGATACACAAAATATGGCCCCAAGGAAAGAGGGGGGGGAGGACACGCATCGGGAGGAAGCGGGTGGATATCATGCACTGTCCGGACCAGTAGAACGCTTTTCGAGCGTAGAATCCACGCGCACTTCATGGGCCTGTGCCTGGTGCGTGATCCGCTCGACGGCATCTTCGCCATCGAACAACGCCGCGGTTTCCTCCAGCGTCCGGTTCTTGGTCTCTATGACGAAGAACCACAAATAGACAAATTCGAATGCGAGCGAGCAGACATACACGAGCTAGATCCGTCGAACGGCTCGTCAGCACGGTTGTCCGTCATGGATCCGACATCGAGGGCCACTTACGTAGTACTTCCATCCAAGGGCGTCCAATGCGATAGGGTTGACGTACTGGTTGAAGATAACGGCGACCGAAATGACAAGACCGAAGACGTTGAACCCTTTGGCACGGAGGTTGTACGGCAAGATCTCGACCGTGTAGGAGATAATCAGGGGAGTGAATGCAATGTCGTATGCGGCGTAGAAGAGGAAGATGAATGCAATGACAGCATGTCCAGCAGCAGGAGTCCCATGCTGGGCATACTCGGAGAAGCAAATCGCTTGAGCGGTGTAGAAGAGGGTCATTAAACCGGCAGAAAGCAGGAAGAGGAAGCGACGACCAAGACGGTTGACCATGAAAGAGGCGTACACCGCCCAGCCCAAGTTCCAGACTTGCAGGATACCGTTGATAAGAAGCTGAGTGCCCGTATCGGTAATACCGATCTGGTCGAAGACCTTGTTCAAGTAGGAGGAAACAAGACCGTTGCCAGACCATTGCGAGAAGAAAGCAATAGCAATGATGATGCGCATGCGCTTGCGGTTTCCAGGAGTAGTGAAGAGTGACTTCCAGCCGACGTTTTGAGCGACCATACGGTCGAACTCGAGGGCAGCCTTGATTTCCTGGAATTCATATTGTACGAGGGGGTCTGATCTAGAGGCAAACTTGTTAGCTAAAATGGGTTTGTTTTGGCATTCACTTACGCATTGCCGTCGGCGTGATAATAGGCAAGAACTTGCAACGCCTCATCTTCGCGCCCCTTGTTCATCAGCCAACGAGGGGACTCGGGTGCAAATAGAATCAGGACAATTTGCAACACCGAAGGAACAGCCTGTAACAATGATGGCAGGCGCCATGCCCATGAGCTGTTTATCTTGAAGGTACCGTACGTTGTCCATGCGGCACTAATAGATTGCCAGGAGTTGAGAGTAGTAAGGAGGCATGTCGTTTGGAAAAAAAAACGTACACGATAGAACCAGAATACCAGAGGGGATTGTACAGGGACGTTAAAGGAGCGCGATATGTAGGGTATGAGATTTCAGTAACCAACATGGGGGCAGCGTTGGCTGTAAAAATTCCTCAACTTATGGGAAAGTAAGGCTGGAATCTTTGCGGGACTTGCCTGCAAAAGTGAGGCCAAAGCCGATCAAGAAACGGGCACCAATAAACATGCCGACAGATTGCGAAGCGGTTTGAATGGCGGTAGCAATGCACATGATGACCGCACCCAACCACACGGCCCGACGACGACCAAGGCCGTCGGAAACGTAGGGGGCAAAAGGATAACCTGCCAGCGAACCAATACTCTACGCACGTATGTCAGGAAACATATATTAAAAAACGTTTACGGCCAAATGTGCTCACTTGGATGGCATTGAGCAGACCAAGGTCCCCACCAGATGGGTTGTTGAAAGCAGACTCCCACTGACTGAGGGTCTGCAAACCGTTCATCATACTACCGTCGTAACCATTGGTGGACGAGGTAATGAGACTGTAAACGATATTACAATGTCAGAGAGATCATATAACACGTCAGGGTCGTTCGAGGCGTACAGAAGGACGATCCACGCATGGAGGGTAATCAGTCTGTTGGCGTGCGAGTGAGCGCAGGGAAGCACGACTGGTACATAGGGTACCCACCGCCTGTTATTGTACCATGTTCTTCGCAGGTCGATCAGATGCGCCAATGACGCGTCCTGGATCCCAACGGGAGCACCAGCACCAGCACCCATATCGTCTTTTGAGTATTTACGAGAAAGGAAGGAAGGTGAGTGTGGTTGAGGACATCATCCGTCCGGTTGCCCGTCTTATAGACTTGGGCGCGTGAAACCCATTTAACTCCCCAGGGTCGGAGATGGGAGGTTTTTTCCGGAGGTACCCTACACCGTCCAGCCCCAGAACAGATCATCGACGCGTTTGTGGCAAGATTCTAATTTGGATTAGTTGAGAGCCGGGCGGTATGGAGCTGCAAGTGCCAAGCGACGCGCGCAATTTGTTATGTAACATGCATCCGCAAATCATCTGTGCGATCCGCTTTATCCGAGAAAATCACGTAACCGTAGGACAAGTACTACTGGTACTCCCCGGATTCTCTGCAAACGTGTCGCCATCAACAACCCCACATCTCTTCTTATCACCCAAACGGGCTAATTTTTTTGAAACAAATCGGGACGGCCTGGGGTGGTGAGCAACGTCCTGGTGCGGGTACATCTGCCGCAGAACTCCGGACGTACCCTCATTAGAGCTCTCTTCTTCTCTTCCTCCCTGTTGGTGAGCCACCTATATCGAACGGTTCATCGTGGATCGTACGCGCGCGCAAAGTTTGGCCAGTCCGTACCGTCTCGCTTTGGTGCTTCACATTCAAGTCGGTCGGTCGGTCGGTCGGTCGGTCAGACTATGGAGTCGCTTCTACAAATGGCAACATCAGGTGCGCGGTCGGTTTCATGATTGTGATTCTGCGTCTCTCAATCGCCTTTGCGATGGAAGTCATCAATTCTTTTTTCCTCGCTACCACCCAGGAAGCTGCTGTCGTTGGTACCAAAGCGTCGTCGCAACCCATCAAACGGAGTCAAACCCCCTGTCGCGAAACGTCAAGTTCTGACCAGAACTCGCGGCCAATGGATTGTGGTAATTCTTGGCTTGCAGGACTCGAAGCAAACAAGGCTGCGGTTTGGCTGATCCTTGATACAAATACCCCTGCAAATACGAACCTTGAACATTCTTGAACCGCGAGTGTGGTATCAAAAATGGTTCACATCATTCTACATCGTACACCTGTCCCCAAATTTACTAGTAAACACATTCCACGATCGGAGATAAGAAGAAAGAGCGAGAGCGATTGGAGGATTAAGGCGCACGACGCAAGTAATGCATGACATTTCAGGTCTATTGGTGTGTCTGTAGGTAGGTAGATATTAGGTCGCATTGAATGACTAGCATCACAGCTCCAATAAAAGTGTCAGCTTTCTACAGCAGTTGATACGGGCCAAGGGGGCCCAAGCAGCAACAACAAGAGTCTCGACGAGGTCTCATTAAACGTGTCTCTGCAAATACCTTGCGAGAGCCCGCTCCATCGATTCGCGAAGCTCGGGACTTTGCCATGCGCTCTCGTCCTCTTTGGAATTCACACGGGGTTCGTGTGTCCGGCGAGTGTCCGGGCAGAGCCACGACGCGATATGGACGGACCAGCAACCAAGCTTGTTGTCTTGTTCAATCGTTGGAGCCATCGTCGACCTTGACCTCTTTGACGTCGCTCATAACCACGATCTCGCGACCAAGAGTTTTCTGACCCTCTTGGATCAGACGGGAGAGACGGTCGCCTATCCAGTCCATCTGATCCAACTCGGGTCCAAGATCAGGTTCGACGTCTGCATGGTGGTGCACGTGGACAAAGTCAAGCACCGATTGAGGAGAGGCTTGCAGTGATGACGCCCGATTAGTCATCATGGGCGGGAGATGGACCCAAAATAGGGTGGAATACTCCAACAACTGAGAGGTGTAAACGTTGACTGGTCAATCTGAGTGAGGGTGGGGCGATGAGGAACAGTGGGCGCACGAGGGCGCGAGTGCATACAATGTGTGGATGAGTACAATGCTAACATATAACGAGAGAGGGAGCAAGGCCCACTAGCGCACATGCAGCCGAGTGAGGAACAGGCGTATGGTGCAGCCACCTGGATTTGAATTGGTGCTGCGATGGGATGATCGACGAGGTGCCTAGTAGGGGATGTGGATCCTTCTGCAGCGTCGTAAATCCACAAATCATTGGAAGATACACGGAGAAAGCAGCCCTGTACATACTTGGCTTTGGTGGAGAGGAAGACTTGCGGGGCTGGAGGGGCAGCCTTTGGGCGGAAAAGAGAAAGCAAGTGGGTCCGTATACCGACTCTACGTGCGTCTGTCTCTTCCTCTCCAGAGCATGGTGTAGGTGGTTTCGACAAGGAAATGGTGCGTGGTCGCGCGGTTCAAGTGGCGCTGGCCACTCCTGCACCTAAACCCCGCCCCAAATTCCGTCGCATATCGCACGTCGCATGCTGAGTGGGCCCCGCGCATCGACAAGACCTTTCGAACGCGCCTGTGCGGTTCGAGAATATGCTCGACGCACGCTCTCATACGATGCAACTGACGCCGGCCATGCCACGACAGGTTGATCACATCGAGGATGACCCATTCAATTTCCGTCCGACCGAAGGCTGTCGCGAAGTGATCCTGTGCCTCGAGAATCGAGATGCACTCTTCAAGGGCAGCACAAGCACAGAGGTGCTCAAGGTGCTATACCAGAGGGATACGGTTGTTCCTGTGCGTCTCGGAAAATCGTCCGTGACTGGCAGGATATTGCAGAGAACATATCAAGCACCAGATACTCTCTCTCCAGGACGGCTTTCAAGTGATCGTGGATCTGAACGGGTACATCCCTTCACTGCGTTGCTCAAAGTATGTATCTTTACAGTGCCATTACGTCGTTTCCTGGCGGTTGAAAACTTGGTCTTCACGCAAGGCATCGAACAAACGACAGATTTTGGCCTCAAGATGCTCTGATCCTGTGGGATATGACGCGGTATGGATCGTTGTATGACCCAGAGGTAAGGTTTCCCATCACACGGATTGATGGAGACGTCTACTAGTCCATCCAGCGCCAGCCTGACTAGGAGATAATCGAAAAGACGGTGGACAAGGCGATGCATAATGTCAATTTCAAGGGGGACTGTGTCGTTGAGTTGTAACTTGCAAGGCGAGTCAGAGCACAGGTACTAGTAGTCACCAGCGTGTAAATTTCAACAATTTGTTCGCTTCCTGACAAGCGAAAATAACAGGCATCTGAGCTACTGTGACAGGCCACTGATACCAAATGAAACAGTTTAATTGAGCGTTGGGATTGCGGACTGAGGACTGAGGTGGTGATGAGTAGATGATAGTCAGACTCGCCCTGTGGTATTGCCAGTTGGCGCCCATATGGCCGCATCGCAACCGCATCATGATGTTGGCTTTTCGGCTCCCAACGCCCTCATTCCACCTACCTCTTTCCCAGTTATCGTATGTTCACCAGCTTTACCTATAACACGATGAATACAGCCAACCCACCTCAAAGTATCACGTATGTATATTGATTACCTTCATAGTCCTGTTGGAAATGTGCTGAGCTCGGTTCTAGGCGAAAAACAATCACTATCAAAGGTGGGGTTGCAACACTGGATCTTCTACAGGCTCCTACCCAGCCACTACTTCGAGTGTGAGGCTACATCCTAGTGAGGGTGGAAATTTCCGAGTGGCTATGTAAGAATTCAAACAGCGCCAACTTTAAACAACCTCACACTCTCAGTAGCAGCTGGTGTATAACATTTGTAAACAGTGTCAGCCACAGCGCTTGACGACACCGGAGCGCGAAAAAAACAATGTGTAGCCCAAAATTAGGGTTAGCTATATGCGTAGTAGAATACAATTTTTATGATTCCAGCTACTGCCTTAGATGGTACTGCCTTCTCCTAATCAAGGTAGCGTACCATGTGTTCCTCTCTTAGAGATCCAGCAGTGCTCTCAAGAGAGGTTCGGCATACGTCCATGCCTCTGGCAGCTACAGGTGGCCGAAGCTCTCTTGAGGGGGGACAAGGATGTTGTCTGCACCGCTGGAACAGGTATGGGCAAAACCCTTGGGTTCTGGATACCTTTGCTATTCCGTCTGGATGGCCTACAGATCGTGGTCACCCCATTAAACTTACTTGGAAAGCAAAATGCGACTTCGCTGGCTAAAGCTGGCATTCAAGCTATAGCCATAAACTCGGAAACAGCTACATCAACCAACTTCACTGTAAGTAATACGACTCAGAGAGCTGGGTAAACAGTGAACTGACCTTAAGAATGAAAGGCCATCGAGAATTTTCAATACTGAGCGATTATTGTGAGCCCGGAGCAGTTGATGAAGCCTAACGGAGAGTTTGAGAAGCGGTTGAAAAATCCCCTGTTTGCATCACGGATCATCGGCATCATCATTGACGAAGCACATTGCCTCACCGACTGGGGTGAATTCCGACCAGAGTACAAGGAACTTCAGTGCCTGCACTATATCCTATCAAGTACAATTCCGATCTTGATCACCTCGGCAACTCTGACCAAGAACTCCCTTTTCAATGCACGACAACTTCTGCACATGCATTCTGACAAGATGGTAACTATCCGACGAAGCACAATTCTGGTGCACAGGCTCCCATATCTCATGCAAGATCCTCAACACAAAACTCCTCGAGGTGTTTTGTTGTCATGCTCAGAGCACCAAAGTGCTAGCTATGATTGGATGCCATCTTCTTGAGCTCCGTGCGATAAATCTGTTGTACTGTCTCAATTACATGTGTGAATAACTTGTGATCGTCTGATGGATGCCCCCATAAGAGAGAAAAGATGTCGACAGAGTGAGTAAGAAGTTCTTGAGTACTCTCATGGTTGTCATAAGACTGAGAGGTGAGCAATGATGAAAGGAGCTGATACAGCGTAAAGCCGTTGTCTTTGAGCACCTGGATCGCCGAGTCGAGTGAATGTGCCATCGGTACGTGTGAATGTAATGTTGTGTACCTAACCAACAATATCTATTCTACTATGCATATAGCTAACCCTAATTTTGGGCTACACATCGTTTTTTTCGCGCTCCGGTGTCGTCAAGCGCTGTGGCTGACACTGTTTACAAATGTTATACACCAGCCGCTACTGAGAGTGTGAGGTTGTTTAAAGTTGGCGCTGTTTGAATTCTTACATAGCCACTCGGAAATTTCCACCCTCAATAGGATGTAGCCTCACACTCGAAGTAGCGGCCGGGTAGGAGCCTGCTTTGAGACCCGCTATCGTTCCCAGTGTTGAGAGCAACCCAAATTTGGCAAGTCGGACTCCGCTACTGCCACAGCCGTCGTCTCCTCCTCGACCAGCGTCGCGATGCCTCAACGGCGTGCTCGTTTTACTGCGGGTAAGGGATGGCTGTCCGTACACTAGGTAAAAATGGCTGTTATATTTACTAACAATGTTGCTAATTTCCTCGCTTTCTAGCCGTCTCTCCTTCCGCTCCCAGATCCTAGACGTCGCTACCTGGACTAGCCTTGCAGCCTCCCGACTCGCGGCTCTCGTTTCAAGTTAACTGGTAGCCCACCATCGCGCTCGTTTACCTTTGCTCCAACGGCGTTCGTGTCACCAATCCCGACATTCGTGTCTCCCGCACGATCTCACCCACCATTCGCCTGCTCATCCTATTCATTCACTGCTTTCGTTCTTGTAACTTTGTTTTTTCCCCTACTTACAGTGTGTTTAATAACTTTGCCGTCCTCGCCTGCAGCCGCGCAAACATTCGTCATCGCGGCTCTCTGGCTTTGTCCGACGGACTTGGTGAACACCTCTCCTACCGTCAGTCTTGCAAATGCAGGTTCCAGGGTTCGTCCCGTCGCCGCCGTGTTCAATACCATTCACGAACTCTCTCACTAGTTGATCCCAACTGCCGATCGTTTCCAGCACTCCTTCGTCGGTGAAATTAGGAGATTCAAGGACATGGCCCGTCGTGTTTGTTTCTTCGTTTCTCAGATTGAGAAAGAAAAGGACATCATACTGATTTGTCCTCTTACGACTCGGCACCTCTTGCTACTGTTGGACCAAGTGCAGCACACAACATAGACGAGCTCGACGTCACGCTAGCAGAGCATGAGACTAGGCTTTTGCAGATGAACGAGAGTTACAAGTTGCCCAGCGAGCGTACCAAAGAGCTCATTGAGGCGCGTCATGTCTCGAAGGGGGCAGCAGGTTTCTTTGAAAAGGTAAGTCAACCAGATGGTGGCCCGCATGATACTTACTCGTCACCATGGCCGAAACGCAGCATTTGGATATCAGGACCTCGTTTGATGATAGTTCAGCCCCTCTTCTCCAGCATGATGATCGCGAAAACCAGTCTTCGTCGACAGTTCAGTTCGATTTGGAGTACGTTCATTCCCTCGGATATATTTTTTGCTGAAACCCTACTCCAGGTCTGTCGCGGGAACTATCGATAGAGCTCGTATCTCAACATTCGAGCACGTTCTTTGGTGCGTGCTGAGGGGCAACCTTTATATGAACCACAGACATTGTGGAACTGTTTGTTGACCCTGGGACCGGCTCTGAGACACGCAAGAACGTGTTCATTATCTTTGCGCATGGTGACGCGTTACTCGCAACAGATTCAGAAGTTGCTGAGTCGATGGGTGTTAGTTTGTATCCCATCGATGCCAATGGCGACAAGCGTTCGGACTCGCTTCGGGAAGTTACTGCTCGCCCGGAGAACCTTCAGATTATCCTCTTCAACACCAGACTCAACAGACGCATTGAGCTTTGACCGCCCTCTGGCGTCTTCTGCCCTGCACCCCACCCACTCTACTATGATGATCGGACAAGCAAGAGCGTTCTCATTCTTCACCAATTCTCCAGCAAGCTCGCAACAAGCTACACCGCCCAGACGCTCCTCACCCACGCGATGGTGGTCAACGGCCTGTGGTGCAGTGCATGCACCCTGGGCATTAACAACAAGAAACTCTGGTGTGCGCTCGGTGTTGCATGGGAATTTCTCATCACCGCACTCGCTGTCTCGACTGGTAAGTTACTTTAGGATCCAGAGACTTCACAGCGTGATATAGACAAGGCCGTCATTCGTTCGGAGCCTCAACACCACCTAACATATCATCAATGCCGGAGGAGGTCCTCGTTCAAATCTGGTGCGCCCGTTACAGTACGACTCTTCTGATATAGCCTGACCCCTTCCGCAAGGGGTCTTGCCGACATCAACAATGCTAGACGTTTGACTCGGGATGGATTTTCCGCTTCCACCAACCCTCGTACCTCTCTCCAGGCGATCAAACGGTCCTGCTTTACTATTTCCAGCCGTGCCAACTCACCCGACACGTCCTCGACAATATCTGTGTTCGCCAGCATCCATCCTCACCGCCATGGCTTCGAAACCCTCCTCAAGCGCACGTGCACCGTCACTAGACGTGGACCCCAAGCCCGCTCTGGGCACACCACCGCCCTGTCAACACGCTGTTGTTTTCGTGATTTTGTTTGCAACGTGGCAGTTCGCAACATCAGTGCGCAGAGACGTGCCACGAGGGCCCATGTTCGTCGTGTCCGAGGCGAGAAGAGGTTCGGTATTGGTGTGGGCGACCCGCGAAACATGGCTTAGTGCGTCGTCATTAAGGACGGTGGCTCTGAACAAGTATGGATGGGAAGCTATTGATGTGGTCATACATGTGAGCGGTGCGACCTTTTTTTTTTGTCAAAACTGGTCTTCCTGATATACGTCTCCAGGTCCGTTTGCCTACTCACACCACGCTTGCGAGCGCCACCAATGCGGACGCATCCGCTGCTCCCTTGCCTCCCTCGCGTCAATGCACCACTGTCGCCAAATTCTCCAGGTGGCGCGACCCCGTGCATGCCGACCTCGAGGCCATGCTCATGCCCAGCGCAGTCACAGGGGGCTGTGTGGGGAGTGTCCGAGGGTTATTTTTTTGGGGTTCCTCCGTTCCTGTGGCCGGACAGTGTTGAACTCGTCGATCTCGTGCAGACACGGTTGCGATGCGTACCCGTGTGCGCGGCCGTTACCGGCGTGTGGGCACCGGTTGGTTGACACGAGATGAGTCACCCATCAGGCACTTTTACCTTCAGCCGTGTTCGTAGTATGATGAAACTACCGGTTCGATCGGTCGATCGAACGCCCCCTTAACGTGACACCGCCCTTCCCACCGAGATTCACCAAACTGCACTCATTCACAAAAAGACGTGGTGGGAGCGACGTCAAATACGACTGGTTGAGTGGCCTCCCGGTTTGTCACTCCATGCCGGAATACCACTGTCCTAAGTTCCAACCACCCTTCGCTACCATTATCTCGCCCGACTGAGCAAGCACAGATGCAGGCCCTGGTCCATCGAGGGAATTGCCGCATCGCCAAACTGTTTTCTTACAGGTTCTTGCCCTCCATAGGCTTGAGCCAACCCTATCAATGTTTACGTTCCTGGGAAAATGCTCACTTTTTCAGGCGTTTTCTTACACTCTAATGGAAAAACTGCTCGGGGACCTAGCAGGGTCTAGCCACTGATCTGTCCCTTTTGGCCTAGGTCGATGTGAACCCCGATGAGTCCAGGTAGGTCGTTTTCACTGAAAAGGAATGCGATCTACTAACCCTGTGACAAAGTTAGATTGTTGGGTTTGCCACCGAGTCGCCGGAGGTTGTAATAGCGTGACTAGGTTGGGTATACATCACTTTCCCTCTCCCTTCCCCCTTCCAGAGGTCCCTACGAGGGATGGATCGCATTGTTCATCCTTTTGACGCTTTTCCCGGGGAACAATCCCGTGCAATGAGTTTGCTGGAATTCAACAACCTATTCATTGAAGTATTCAATACCCAGCGAGCCGAGAACGACGAGCGTGCGCGAGCCGAAGCACGGTCTAATGTCCTCACACTGGGGTTAACAGGTTTGAACGCCCCCATGCACACAAGAGTCATTATAGAGCCTCTGCGCGATCGCCTGCGCCCACCATACGAGCTGGATATTTCCCGGGACTACGACAGCCTTATATCCTTCATGGATGAGCTCCCTGTCAGCTGCGACCTTTACATATATCGTGTGTTTCATTCAACAATGACACTCACAAAGAGCCTGCATCTCAAGGTTCGCATGCGCACACAAGCAGGACAAGTATGTGTTGGTGTTGAAGAAGCCGTGTCTTGACTTACCAAGCTTCACTCCTCGGCAGCCTCCCCAGCTTGTGCATCCCCACAAGGTCCCGAACGTCTGCATTGCACAGGTTGGAACACGTCACAGCATTCGCCTTTTTTTCCCTGCCTTAATGCAGGCTGCCGAAGGTCAGGCAGACCTGACTGAGGATCAACTGGCGGCTGTTTACAACCGTGGCCTATACCCTGCCATCTGCCATCTCGCTCCCGAACTGGCTACTAATTGGTCGCCATCCTACGCAGCAGCCAAGCTGCGAGCCCGCAACCTTAATGGCACCTATCAGATTGGAACACATCCATTTCCTGCAGATTCTGCTCGTCGTCTAGGATCTACGATCAAGCAATACCTCCAAGATGCACTCCCGTGGGCATTTGGCTGCAATTGGATGGTGCAAATCCAGGGGGTCAAGGAAGCACATACCCACGCTTCTAATGACGATCTGGAGAGCCTTCTTTCCTTTCGAGATCTTCTGGATGGTTTGATCCCAAACCTCGTCCTTCAAGGCCAATTGTGGGTTGATGTGGGGTTGCAAGTATCTTTGGAGAATCGTGTGCTCCAGTGGCGCACCGACTCACACCATCTCCTCATGAAGGAGTTTGGTGATCTCACAGAACATGCGGCCACACGATTATGCAGGCTACCCTCTCGTTCCTACCATCGCAACTACGTGGCTGGCCTCGTCGACTTATCTGGTTTTCGTGCAACGCTCGACTGCAACGACCCGGAGATTGGTGCGGCATACGTACAGGCATATACCACAGACAAATCACTTATCGCTCACTTGGAAGCCGGAAGACACGGACTCTTCATGCGGGGTAGAGATACCCTCCAGGGGGATGAAGACGACCACGTCCCCAAATACTGCAAAAGGATGATGGTGATTTATGGGGCTGGTGTTCGCCACACCACTGCTGCTCGAGTGGAGGCAAGAATTCCTGCGCGCTCAGCCGTCGATGCCATGCTTGACTTTCCTGGAGACCTATTGGAGCGCACGCTGTGCCAATACTCTGCTGTGGACTGGTGGTATGTGGGAAGCTCTATGTATATCTCAACATGAAGTGTCTGATATGGTACGTCAGGCAGTGGCGACAGATCCGCATGCATTGTATTGGAGAGACGCTTGCACTGCAAAACAGCACCCACCCTTCACTCAAGTACATGAGGGAGGCACTCAACTTGACCGCTGCCTTGGTATGGCTTGCGAACGGGTTAAATTCTCGCCCCGAAGATGATCAGTTTGGCCGGGACATCATGATCACCTCGTGTCTGACGGCAGGAAATCGCAATCACGGTACATTCTTGATCCATCCTCCTGCCCAGGGTGGACCAGGGGATTTACCTGTTGTCCCCCAGGGTGCAATTTTTCTGCGCCGCATTATCTTTCCACCTGACTCTGGTGTCCCCCGCTTTTCATACGGAAAGGAGCTAAACATCGCCACCTGGATCCACCTTTTTAACCGGACACCCGATCAATTGCGCCTGCAGGCTTTACCCCCACCATTTATCCCCCGTCAGCAGCTTCAGCTAGCAGGCCATGTTCCAACCCAAAAACGTATGTCGCGCCCTCACTGGGTCCAAGACGATGCCCCGTTGCCTGAACTTGCAAATCTCCACTTTCCGCTTCCTTGGATCCCTCAAGACATCGCACAAGATTTACCCTATGAGGAGCAGGTGGAGTATCTTGGGGATATGGGGCAAGATCTACCAACCGAATTGACACGCCTCTGGCGACAATTTCTCTCCGACCTCATCCAAAAATGTGGTAATTTGCGTGGTGCAAGGGCTGATGCTTCCCATTGCCGCCTTTCCATGCAGGAAAGGCAGAACGTTACGCAAGAGTTACTTCTGAATATTGACCTCTCCACGGTTTTCAACAGAGTTCAGTACCGAAAGGCCAACCCAAAGGAGTGGAAAGATGCTTTCGGACATTACTTCAGCCCCTTGGCACTGAGGGAAGTAAAGTAACCGATAACTAATCACAATGACAGTTTTCTGTCGGAACATACTGGCACTGGCAGTGATATCATGGCCATATCTTATCATTGTCATGCTACTGGCAGTGATCTTCCGTTGCGTAATTTTTTGCCCCTGATTTCTAGTCCCTTCGTATGGCTCATCAGATCTCAGTGTGCACACGTTTCATACGGCTTGCAACTTGAAGGTCTCTGACTATTCTACAGTTTTTCTACCCGGGTAACATACTCAAATCTCCGCTAAGTCATCTTCGTCATCACTCCTCTCTAGATCTGCCATTGGGACGCCTAAGGCTCGATCAATTACTCCCCACCGTCCACGAGTTTCGACGAGACCGACAGCAGACTTTACACTTCGAATATCGGTAATCACGCTCGCTTTGCGCGTGGTCATGAATACGTTCTCTGTTGACGCCACCTTCCCATCCGTGTCCCATGGCGTGACCAGCGCTAGGACAAGTGTCTTGCCCTGTAATGGTTCGAACAAAGGATCCTCTGGTACTGTCAGAACATAAATCCTCTTGAGATCACCGTAGCTGACTTGTCTGACAGTTCCAGCTCGTGTTTCAAAAACAACTTCGAACTAGCCGTATTGTGTCAGTGCTGCAGTGTAGTTGCTAGAGATACAGGCGCACCTTTACATAACAGTTTCTCCTCTCCATGGCACCTGTCCGTTGGGAGACCTGCTTCGTTCGAAAAAGATCTCTGCCATTGCGGATTCGGAACTTTCCGACTGAGTAAGCGGGCGCCGGGAGTCTTTGTTTGACCTCGGAGCTTCGTTTACCCAGTACTAGACCTAGGTAGCGGGAGATTTTCTCTTGAAGTTGCGGATCTTTGCCCGCTACATCTGTGAAAGGCGGACGAAGGATGTGGTCTGGATCTGAAATTAAACCAAATCATCATTGACATACGATATATACCTCACAGAACTCACACTCAGCTAGGACACGCTCGTGACCAATGGGATTGTCTCTGTCACGCTCATCACGACCAGCAAGCTCTTCTGAGGCATCATATTGAGCGGCAAGTTGTTCAAGGTAGATTGTATGTAATAGTGATTTGTTCAGGTTGCTCCAAGGCTGGACCCGTGATTGAAGCTTCTGTTGGAGGGTGGCACAAAAGCGTTCCATGTAAAAGGTCCAGGTCGTCCATATAGGGCCGCAATTTCGGATCCCTTGTGCGAGGTGCAGCAGACCATGGATGGTCAGAGTACATGCCGAAAGACACTCGCTGTGATACTGGTAGTAATACCTAAGTCAAGTGGTGAGCACATAGCACCTGCAGTAGTGATGGCCCAACGTACTTTTCATACTGTTTAACCCACACGATCAATTGTTCTTCGACATTATCGACTTCATCGCTTGTGATCTGAGACTGCATCGTGATTTTCATGATATCTCCCAGCTCGCACATATGCTTGTAGTACTTTGGCTTATGAAATCGGTTTTCGAGAAGCTTGGGTGCAAGGTATATGAACCAGAATAGCCAAGATTCTGCAGTAAAGAGTGAACGGTCAGTTGCAATATTACCCAACACATGGACAAAAGAGGAGGGTATATGTCGAACAGCAGCCGCAGTCTCCTTGCCAATTTCGTTCCAAATATGTGGCACGATCTCAAAACTCTCTTTTCCGACACCTAAACCCTTGAATTGGCCAGTCCAGAAGCTGACAAGATTCGGAATGATATTTTCAAGCAGAAGGTGGAACCACTCCCATGGTATACTACGGGCATAGTCCAAGGAACCGACACAATGTAAAGAAGGGAGTTTTTTGATTCCTGTCTGTTTTGCAATCCGTTCTTTCTCAGCTTTCGTAGTTGCGGCATGGATGAGTGCTACTGTCTCGGTGAACTCCATATGAGTTCACAGCGGAAGATCATTGGGATCCCATTGTTGTCGGGCTTCGTCACCAGTGTAGTTGGTGGGAGGGGTGAGGGGAACATAATAGTTTGTTCCAGGCCCACGTACACCACAGATCCTGCATGACCGACATGGGTAGATCGCGTTGTGCCCTTTGATGCCAAGAAACTTTTCGATTGCAATGATGTCGCCAAGTTTCAGGATGATATAAGCATGTAGTCGAAATAACGCCTGGGTTCTTGCATCGAAGGTGCTGACACCGTACGCAAGCTCAGCACACTCATCATCAAGTGGAGCTAAAAACGACTTCAAGTCTTTTGGTTGACAAGGTCCAGGAATGATGGAGATACAAACGAGATGTTTGAGATGCGTTCGTATTGTTGGAGGTAAGTTGTAGTTCTGTAAGAGGATGGGTGTTGCAGATGGACCACGGCGATGTTGCTTGTACAGCAGGTACGCATCCGTGCAGAGAGCGAATGCAATATCTCGGGGATTGGAAAAGTATTTGTGATTCAGCTTGATACCATCGACGACTACACGATGTCGCATGAGTCGTTGGTAATGCTGCCCATCAAAGACATCTCCTATTTTGCCATCCTGCGATTGATACAGTGTGCGATACAACATCTTATCAATGAGATCCGTGCATTGGAAATATCCTTGGAGACGGGGAATGAGTGGGAAGTATGCGTATTGGCGACAAGGTGTTCCGTTTGATTGAAAACGTGCCTCTCCACAGAATGGGCAAGATTGGTGATGAAGGTATTGATCATTGTACGCGATACAAGAATTCGGACAGCAGTCATACATGGTGGCCTTAACTCCTGATAGCGTTCCCATGCGACGGAATAAAGTAAATTGAGAGCCGATGTTGATTTTGTTGCGGAAGATATATCGTAGGTGATTGAAGGCATCACGAGAAATTCCACTTGTCATAAGAAAATTGAATGCTCGGACATTATCACGGTCACTGTCTGACAATATGTTGTTTCCTAACAGACCTTAGCAAGTGGGTTAATACAACGGCTTCGAACTTACGGAACATGGAGAGGTCTGTTTCCTTTCATGCATGATCCTCCTCCATGAGTTCTTCCAGCAGAAGCTCCTCTATAAAATCATTCTTTTCCTCGCTTTCTTGCCAATTCCATAGGCTTGATACGTCAGAGTCTGACTCTGAGCCTGACTCTGAGCCTGATTCCGACACGTTACCGACACCGATATAATCAGACTGATCTAGTTCAGACATAGGTTAATCTACTATTTAGGTGATAGGGATAGGCACAAACCTTCATGTTCAGCTATATTGCCTTCGGGAGTGTTCGATTGAGTTGAGTTGCTGTCGGTATCGGAGAGTTCAGATATGGTTTCCGAGCGTCGCATAAGAGTGGTGACTTTCTGCTTGGTGACAGAAGCATAATGTCGCTTGCACTGACGATGGCTGAGGGTCTTGCCGCAGGTTGGTCTACAATGGCAGCGTTTCCTATGGCGGGTCATGGGGATAGAGCAAAGTGCTAGTCCGGGATATGCCGGATCCCAGCACGTCTAGATTATTATGTAATCATTTTAACGTATTTGGCTCTAAGACTTGATTGCACACAACACTTGTCATCTCATTCATGATCGTTAGGATTCACCATGGCCAGGTCCAGCACTAAAAAGACTTCCAGGCTTGATAAACTCGGTAAATCGCTTACAGACCTACACAGTGAGATGCAAGAGCATCGTTGTAAGTGGATTTATACAATTCTTATATGATTTGATAAAGGATTTCGCAGGCAAGCAACGTGCCAAAGAGCATTTGCGAAAGCAGAATCACCGCGGTCATAAAGCTATGCATAAACACAGGAAAGAATCCCACAAAGACAAGTTAATTCCCAAGCCCAAGGGACGCTCTGGCCGATCCGACGGCTACTCTCTCATTGAAGCCATGGGCCTCACCAAACAGCGCCCATTGTACAACGTGTTATGTGTACGTGATCTCTCCAACAGTGATGGACTAACTTATACTAGCTAACAAAACAATTAGGATATCGTTCGTAAACTTGCCATGAAGTATCTTGACACCAGTCGCTCCCTGTCTCAGCAAAAGGATAAATTGCTTGTTGAAAAGATCATTCGGAAGGTGTGAGATCATTTTTGGGCGCATATATGCACTAGTTTAGTTGTTTTTAGGCACAAATCGAGAATGACACTTTGAAGCAATACGAAAGTGGATGGCCTGTACGGGATATCCTCAGGCAATATCTTAGCAACCGCTCTGCAAAGGAGCGTCAGAATCTCAAGGTGAGTCTGGCTTATATCCTGAACAGATATATCGTTGATTCTGTCTCAGTTTTTTGAACGGTCATCAGATGATTCATGCTCAGAGTCCGGTACCGACTCAGGCTTGGAGTCTGAGTCAGACTCTGTTAGTAGTAAGCGAAGAAAGAAGAAGAGATCAACCAGCCACCGCAGTCAGAAGAAGACCAAGCATGCTTCAGAGTCGTTCAATGCTTCGAGTTCGGAAAACTCAGAGTCAGAGCTGGAGCGTGCAACTACCAAGAAGTCTACCAAGCACGTGAAGCGCAAACGCGTTCAAGTTCTGACGGACTCTGAGTCGGGGCCAGAGCCGGAGCGTACAACTACCAAGAAGTCTACCAAGCACGTGAAGCGCAAATGCGTTCAAGTTCCAATGGACTCTGAGTCGGGGCCAGAGCCGGAGCGTACAACTACCAAGAAGTCTACCAAGAATATGAAGAGAAAACGCGCTCAAGTTCCGACGGACTCTGAGTCCAACTCTCAGGCTGAGTCCGAGTCTCTACAGTATCCAGTTCTGATTCTGACACACATTCGATGCCCCCCAAGATCACGCTTCGTGTAAAAAGACCAACACGGGGCAAGGCACTGGCCACGAGAGCTGGCGAAGGAACCCCCTCTGATCGCAACTCCGAGTCATCTGAAGCCTTGGATCGTAACATGACTGCCGGTTCACCCAATCATGATGGAGAAGACCGAACAACCAAGGTATGATGCTCACTTCTAGAATCGAAGATTCTGCTGGCTCAAACTTTGTGATTATCTAGAAACGCTCCAGGAAGTCAAGGCCATTTACCAACCTGACGAATGCAATGCCAACGGGCACTGGAGGCACCGCGACGCAAACAGTATATCCATTTTGTCCACTACATTGTATACTAATCCCAAGGCTCTATAGCTCAATGTGCTGCCAGCGCGTGCACCCGAGCTGCCCGAGCGACCAGAACATGGTGTTGCAAGTTGTCATGCCAGACCGAGCCATGCCGGTCCCCCCACTTCCGCCAGTCCCAATACCGGCGCAAATGCTATGCCGGTAGATAGTGAAGACGGTATGCTGTACAATGCTAACTACTAGTAACCAGGTAGTCAATCGATTGTGCTAATGCCACTTTTGCAGATATCCCAGGTCTTTCTGATCTAAGTGAAGCAGACGATCGTAATCTCACTGGCGGAGCTCGACGCTGTCCAGGCTTATTGTGCAGGCATGTTCTCCCAAAGCTGGCTACGCTCCCATCCGAAATCAGGGATGCTCTGAAGACCTACGACACCCTCCGCAGAAAGCCAACCACACGCATTGCTGCATGTCGCTTGGGTATTGACATTTGCAACATGTACAAACACGAGGAGAAGAAAGTTGATGCTCTGGCATTGGCAGCAGATCACGGCTGGCCGGTGACCTCCATTAACTTCACTCAGATTCCAAAGCATATTGTAGGAATATTAGACGACCTCGAGCGCCTTGTTTTCGACCCCAAATTTAGGGAAGATTCGGACATCTGGACTGGCTTCGAAGTCTCCCTTGCTTCCGATGGATTGTCGGTAGAGGATTTCGCTCGTCTGAGGCCCCAACAGATGCCCTTGGCTTCTCGCATTACCGACAATGCTCGTGTTGGATAGTAAGTACTTGACTAGCTGATCCATCGTATATTGGCTATTTACTACGTGGGATTCAGTTATGGAACGAAAGGTGCTGCCATCATTACCCATACCCTCCTCGGCCTCTTCCCTGCTATCAAAGTCCCAATTGATGCGCTCCGGCCCCTCCGATCGCATGGCCAACTTCTGACATATGTGCTGGTTCCCTATTGTGGAGCAAGACTGATCACCGAGGACCAAGGTCTCCCTTCCATCAAAGAAGGCTACTCTTGTATGCTTGCAAGCAGTGATGTTGGCGATGTTGTCAATCCAGAGAGGGACGAGGATGAGGAGTTATATGAGATATACCGTCACAACATCATCTCATTCACGAGGCAGGGGAAGCAGAGATCGGGAGCATTCACTGTCCACAGTGATGCCGCTGCAGGATCTGGGTCGGTAGCAGCTGCAGGTGCCCTGAACGCTGCTGAAGTATCAATCTCATCGCTCATTTCCAGTACAATTATCTCATGCAGTTTGTGTACTATAGGTTACCTCATCTCGGCCAAAACCACGCATCTACACCCGCAAACCCAAGAGTTCCGAGCCAAGCTCCTCGTCTACAGGTCAACATCAGTTCACTACCACAAAGAAGATGGTTTTTTTTTCTAATTGTCTCGTTGAATGTTCAACACGCTGATCAAGACATATAGGGTTCAGACCATTCAGTTGACCAGCACGTTGACGGTGATTGTGGTCCTGTTCAAGATGGTGAGGGTGTGTGCGAGGAGCCTGAGGTTGGGTCCATGAGGAAACGTGGGAAGAGGAAAACAACAAGTGTTTGTGCCCCTGGCTTACTATCTCATTGACTATAATGGCTGACTACTACAATTGAGAACCTCTAGAACCAGACCAGTGAGCGCCGCACATGGTCTATGGCTAAGGTGATGACCACCGGCATGGAGTGAGGAGCCCATGGCTTGTCCAGTTGTGCAATATCCCGCTGTCGCATTGTTCCATTGTTCCACACTGATTTTTACACCTACTCTAGGGACTGAGACCGATTTTCAGGTCTAACACTTTGTGAACATGACTATTCAAGTTTGAGTCTGCAACTGGATCCCGAACAGGTCGTAAATTATTCATCACTATCGAACATTTCATTTTCCCAGTATTCACTTGGTCCGTTCTACATGTTATCCCCCTACTGTTTCATTGCTGTTTCAGTCCATTCTTTCTCGCTATCATCTGCTTCTGGCCGACCGCTGTCTGTTCTGCTCTGCCGCCATCATCCGCCTGTTTGCTGCTCTCGGTCTTTGTTTCCCTCTCGCGGTGGCCCATTGTTCTCGCATTGCTCTTCTGCTGCCAGTAATACTGTGTCACTGTTCTGTTGCACTCTCATTCCCTGTTCATCCAACCTGTAACACCCGCCGCATAGCCTGTATGTTGAAACTCAACAATCGTGAATATGTATTGTATGATCGCATTTTTGTTGACCGAATGTGAGGTAACCCTACGAGGAAACGGGTATTAATTAACAAGGCAGTTGATCAACAGGTATAAAGGTAGTAAAATCCCATGCCAACGGTACCACAAATCGGTTTGAGTGGCAGTGATTGTTACTAGCAAAAATGTCCCCATCACTGTCATGTTTCGGCACTGATTACTGCCACCAAGCAATGATTAAAAAATCCATTGGGACTAACTATCAGAATTACAGACACCGGATATAACTGCCTTTACTTCCCTCAGTGTTGGATGCGAAAATTCCAATCCAGCCTCAAAACTTTCCGAACATGCTATACTGGAGGCGCTGGGCAGAGATGAAGTCACTGGTTCCTGAGGCGGTGGGACACATGAGACGACAGCTGCGTGTCCTTTTTGACCAACTCCTCTGGGTTCCTCAGACCGCATCGGACCGAGTGTGGCTATATCAAAGGGACGATCGCTTTCGCATCTTTCCCCAAGGCTGCACCTCAAATGCCCCACAAATTTTGATGCATCCGCAATCTGTACAACCGCAATGGAATGGAGGTCATGTGATTGGTGAGGGTGCTGACGTGGAGGGTGCAGTGCCTCGACGAATGGCCAGAGTACCACAGCCAATACCTTATGCGCATCTCAGCCAGGAGGAGGAAGAAGGAAGCTCAGATTGAATTTTTAACACGGCTCCCTTCCACTGGCCACGGGCACTCGTACATCACTTATTTTACTGATGATAAATGACAAGATCCCTCATTCATAGTAGTGACTGTGATGGGAACAGTGCGATGGTGGCAGCTTCGTGGGATGGTTCCGTGTCGCATACGAGTGTACATATTTTCCGTTCTGGCTGAAGCGTTCCTCAGAACTGTTCTGGAGTGCCCTGGCGATAGCGCTCGATGATGACCTGCAGGAGTCCGTCAGCTTGGCAGCGGTGAGAAAAATGCATCTGAGAGCGTCCACCTTCCACTTGCACCAGTTGTTCTTCGCCCTCTGCCACTACATGCTTTTCTGCGGGTCCTTGGTGTGGCAGTACACGGCCGGCCAATGCTTCACGGCGTTTGGACGGCCCTTGACGCGGAGGAATGCAGTGCCAGTCAGGCGATGTGTCGTCCCGCTGCGCACTCAGTTTTGCAATGTCCAGGAACTCGGACGAGGCAGCGGGGGGACCGGGGGTGTCATCAGGCGTAAACACGAGCACCGTGCGTCAAGCTCTTCAGCTGTGTCGCCTGGATTATGCTAGGCTGGGCCCACGACGTGCTGGTGCCTTGGGTTGACTCGGAGGGCGGTGGCACTGCATGGTGAGGAACAGCCCTCGATGCTTGAACGGATGGAGCAGGTGCCGGTGCCGCAAACTGGGGTAGGAGGGGTGCGAACTGGACGGTCGGGTGCGATCGCACGGCGTCATGCTGGGCGAGTGACGACTGACTGTGGTGGGGCGCCACGCTTGACGGCGGAGATACCACGGTCCGTGGAGCGAGCGGCTGAGGCAGTGGTGGCAGTGGTGGGTGGTACGGGTGACGTGCCGCGATAGACTGTGCCTGCGCGGGCGGGGGGCAACTTTTCATGTCAGCGCAGCTCAACGCGACACAACCAACGACAGACAGCGCACTCACCCATGGGGTGCCTTGGATCTATCCACCAAGGGAGACGTTCCCGCAATATAGGTGCTGGCAGGCGGGGGCATCCTTGCCGAGCAGCAGCTCGCGACGCCTTGCTGACCTCTTTATACGGGTCTGCTCCGTACCTCCGACTGCCAGCATGCCCGAAGCCACGCCGCTGATACCATGGCTGCCCCTGTGGGACCGAGCCACGCCTGGAAGAAGGCCGCCCCAAAGACATGCCAGCGGCCGGATCACCAAGAATGAGGGGACGGGGCCCCACCGGGACCCACCTGTCACAAGCGTCACCGTTGCTGCTGAAATCTCGCAGGCGCTGCTGGAGCACCTGCTTGCTGCCGCCGAGAGGGAGGTGAAACTTCCTCAGGCTGCAGAGCTCAAAGAACCAACGTGCTTCGAGCTTTCGCTGTGAGGGAAGGAGAAGCAAGTCAGCTCTCGCGTAGAGGTCATCGTTCGAGCATCACGCACGTGCAGATGTACTGGGTCCTGAGCGACCCAGCACTGTCCGAGTCGCTGGGAACGGGAGACCTGGGGGCTCGTTGGCACCGGTGCCCTTCAGCTCCGAGTCGACGGTGGACTCCGTCGACGCCACAGATGCCGTCGTCGGCTTGCTCGGTCGTTCCATCGGCTTGGAGTCTGAGTCCGGTTCGACTCTGAGAGGGTCGTTGACTGAGGGATGGGGACTGCGTTCAAGCTGGATCCGATGCGAAGTTATGTAATGAAACGAATCCGAGTCGTTGCGAACAGACTCGGTCGAATGGAGACCGCGTCGAAGAGGGCAGAGAGGGGTTGCAGAGCTTCAGGACGCCGCCCAGGAGCAGAAGTCAGGCAGGGGTCGCTTGTTGTAACAGACGATCAGTAAGACGACCGGGAGGACCGCGGACGACACGGCGAGTGCATTCAGCAGGGTGGGCGCCCCCCGATCGTTCGCCGATGCAGAACGATCACCCATCTGTGTTACGTTGGGGCCAGCGCGTGCGCCGTCGCCGATGTGATCAGGAAGCCGGACGAATCAGCGGGTTGGGTGGGCGTATAGGACGAGGTCGTGTCGAGACTTGGACGAGGCCCGGTGGCGCGGCCGTCAGCTGCTGCCAGGAGTGGGATGAATGAGCGACGAGTATTCGACGTTCCGCATGCTGAACGGCAGGGGTGGGAAAGGAAGACGAAGATGACACACGAGCGCGGCGGGCTTCCGACGTGACACCGTCTCTCGTCGCATGGCAGTAGACCGCCTCTCACTCTCTACAAAACCGTCTTTTTTCAGCCGGGAACACGGCCTGATCGCCCACCAACACTGGGGGGGATCGGGGTCAGTCCACACCTTCGTTTGTCCCCCAAAAAAAAGGTCTCCTGCAACGTGACAAGCGCGGTTCAACTTCCGAAAGCGGCCCGTCACGCGCGCCAGCGGACTGTGGCACGGCACAGATCTGACTCTGGTCGGGTACGGATCTGAGGCCCGTGAGGCCCGAGCAGGGCCCAAGTAGAATTTGTGGCTTAGTACAAAGGCAATGCGTCTGTGAGACCGTCGGAGTTCGACCCAGCGCAAATGCATGCACGTAATGTAGTGGCCGCTCCGAGATCTGTGGCCATGATCAAGGGGCGAGAACCCCCATTGTTCTACAATCCCCGAAAGGCGTTCTTCTGTAGTTGCTCACACATCAGTATCTCTCTCGTATTTAAGCAGGGGATTGCATGTCCCCCACCTTTCTTTCTTTCCCCACGTGAGTCACGTTTATTACTGTCGACGAAGGTCTTTCATCGACGCTCGCCTCACTGCTCGGTTATCTCCTTTCGGAGTTTTAAAATCCCGCCGTTTGTTTGCTCTGCCTCAATATCCGAGTCGTTATCGATTATCGGCGGGCACGATTCTCAAGACGGTCACCAGAATGTTTCGCGCTTGTGAAAGTGAGTACCCAAGTCTCTTACATTTTCAGGCCGGGACGCTGATTGAATTGACTGTTAGCTTCAAGTTGACAATGTCGCTTGGATCATTTTGTTACACGGCCCATCATGTGGGACACATTCCGCCAGCCGACCTATAGCCGACCTTAGGTAAGTCTTAGCTGACTTTCGCGTTCGAGCGGCACAGCGTGACTTGTGTAAACAATTGCTCCCTTGTTATAGACAGGTTAAGACAGCGAATCCAAGCACGTGACCCAAGAGTGACCATTGAACGACTCGGACGACAGAAACTACAAGATGGAAATGATCACGCTCCAGTGTTGGATCTACCACGACGACGTCGACAGCGTCTTTCCTATCGAGATCCAGAAGAACAAGTCCGTCGGTGCCCTCAAGAGTATTATAAAACAGGTGACACCCGAGTTCTGCGATGTGGCTGCGAAAGATCTCCGGCTCTACTCCATCCGTATCCCGAGGGGCGATGATCAACGCCTCGAAGCCACGCTCAAGCAGTTGTCATTGGAAGGCGAATCGCCCCTTAACCAACGAACCAAACTGTCCAAGTTTTTCCCACAGTCTGCAGAGGGGGAAGAGGGGGAAGAGGAGTGGGTCATGGTTGTCGACAGACCCAATTCAAGTTATGGTGCGCCCTTGTCAAAGTATTCTGTTTCCCATCTGACGACCAACTTCGTTTCCCAGAGACCAAGACCCCTGTCGCCGTCGTCCCAGACATGACCCTCATATGCTGTGTACGCAGTGACAGGACCAGTTCCATCCTTTCCGTCAAAATTTCGAGCACCGAGACCGTCGCAGCCCTCAGAAAGGCCATAAAGAACGAGGATCCAGAGGGCTTTCGCGGTGTGGGCCTAGGCGACTTCGCTCTCTACAAAGTTTCACTCCCATACGGCGAAGATGTCTCCCTTGAATGTCTTCTTGGCGCTCGCACCATCTCCAGTCTGGGGACACCGTTGCAGGATTTAAGGAAGTTGTCAGATATTTTTATACCACGGCCTGCCGACTACCAACTCCACCTCATCGTCGGTATGTGGCATTCACGATTCGAACTTCAACGACAATCATTCTTTGCATTTCCAGACGGCTTGGTGCCTTTTCAATGTTGGATTCGGGGGAGAAAGCCTACAGACTCCTTTGCAGTCCGGGTATCAATAAAGAGCACGGTTGACGACCTCAAAAATGCGATCAAGGCGGTAGACGTTAAAGACCTTGATGGTCTCTCCCCTGATCGCTTGAGGCTCCACAAGATCCCAGCGGGTAACGAGGTCCATCTCGGCGAGTATCTTAACGCTCTAGGATCTGGCCGACTTCTGCAGGGCCATGAGTTGGTGCAAAGCGTCTTCGATGATACTTTATTTTCTCAAAGGCCACGTGTTGTCGTTGAGCCGCTCAAAGAAAGTAAGCAAACGTATAACGGCGTTGACTCGTACTCACCCAGGCCCATAGAGATATCGAAACTTCCTCCGTCGTCATATCGTCATATAGGGAATGACGATCCGATTGCGCAGGCGCGCAACGTATTCCTGGCATCCGCTGCAAAGGACAGGCCTTCCAACATGGGTACCCCATCTTCATTTCGGTCACGACAGCTTGACTTGCGTCAACGAAAATCTATACCCTGTGGTCGTCCTCGCGAATATGAGGAAACTATCCCTACCACCCTATTGCATCCGGTCTTCGGCCAGTTTGTCGACGACTGCCAGACCATCAAAGTAACAGCCGAGGACAACAGTTTCGTCGCGCGCCTCTCGAAGACCAT
>JBBPNN010000176.1:0-40794 GCA_038090935.1 Hortiboletus campestris
CTTCAAGTTCTTTCCAGATACAAATACAGGTGCAATAGTAAAGGAGGGTAAAGACACTGACGCTTTCCCTCCACTCAAAAATCCTGTGGTCCCTTGTTAGCCCTGTCATTGTGATAGAAAATACAAGGCTCAATGGGTTCTTCATCATCTACAACTAGTCTAGCCACACTTTCAGTGGTTTCGACCAGGGTTCCATCTTCGTTGGTTGCTCCATAGATGATCTTTAGGGAGTTCACCGCCTCTGCGTCAGAGAGATTAAGCGACCTGGCGTACTCCTGAAGTGATGAAGGAGGAGCAGACACCATGGCGGCCCAAATTCTTGGAGCTGAAGGAGTGGGAGGTCGAGGAGAGAATCCTCGAGTACCCCCGGAGCAGGGATGTTTGGATGAACGACATCCGACCTTGTGGCAAATGAAACACTTATTGGTGCGTAAGTGCTCCGCGCGTTGGGTAGGGGAAAGTTGGATTGCATCGATATCCATGGCGTTGGGGTCTCAACAAGATGAGGAGGTATTGGAAGAGTGCTGATTACCTCCGGAAGGAACGTATGTAGAAGTGCCAGAGCGAAGTTTCTTCAAGCACTGGACCATGTCATAGAATTGAGCGGCCTTGTCAAGCCACTTCTTGGCTGTTTTCGGTTCTTCATCAACCGAGGCCATCCAGAAGGCTCGATCCGCAGATACTGCCTTCTTGAGCATGTCTTTCAAGACCAACTCATCCATTATCCCGCTTCAACCCATTTCAAGTTCAAAAGCAGAGTGGAATCCATGGAAGTCCCCTTTGAAGGGCAGCCCTTCCATGCGTAAGTCACCTAAGGCTGCGCGAGCCTTTCCAGTTCGATCTGAGGGAAAGAAGACCTGCACGAAGTCGTCTGAGAACTTCTCTAAAGTCTTCTCTGTTGCTGATACGTCGGGGTTCAGCATTTTCTTCAACCAGCCCTCAGAAAAGATAGCACCGCGTCCCCTACTCATCTTGTTGCAAAGAGTGAGTATCTTCATTTTGTCGGTGCTAAATCGTGGAGACATCTCAAAGTATGCTTCCATGGCGAGGGCCCATCGTTGGGCATCCTCGTCTCGGCCAGAGAAGTCATCTGGCAGACCAGCCTTAAGCTCAGTCCCGTTGGCGCGATGTTCGTCGGCCATGTCATCGTCGTTGTCAGAATGGTAGTCGGAGTCAGATGGTGGTTCGGAAGGAGAAGGCGGAGGTGCAGGATCATGGATGGGAGAATTCGATGGAAGGTGGTGGATAGAAGGTGGGCGGGAAGGAGGAAGAGCCGGAGCACGAGCTAATGGAGTGTTGAAGAAGGACAGCGAAACTGAGGGGCCAGGTATACGCCTGCCTGAACTCATATAAGAAGGATGTGGAGTCGGTTCTCTATGAACAGGCGAGAGTTCAGGTGGAGCAGGAGCAGATCTGGTTCCAGTGGAATGTTTGTCATCTTCTTTGTCCCGGTAAGTTCATTGGAGGAGGTGTTCAAGGTTGATCCTGCGTGTGGTGGTGGGGATGGTCTCGTCCTTCTACAAATGGTAGGGATGGAAAAGCAGTTAGTTCTTTTGTTACACTAAGTGTAGAACCTAGCTTTATCGGCGAGAGTCATGTGACAAACGACAGGTAAAGTTGGAAGGTTTGAGCTTGTGGACCGTGTTACCCACTAAGCTAATCAAAGAGTTCTACCACGCTTTGTAGGCATAGAGACAAGGAGAAGGGTCTCGACAAGTAACTCGCAAGTTACCAGCAGATTGGGCTAGATACTACACTTGTATTGCATAGAACTAACTGGGGAAAAGTACAAGTACACTGGGCGTTTATATACCAATGAGCGGACCCTGAATAAGGGATTCTAAAGGGGAAATGGAACAGTGGAACGACATTCTAGAAGGGGATACGTCCATAAAGGAAACTGGGTCAAGGGGAGGAATGGAATGGAATAGAACGGAACAAAGGAAGACATACTGCAGACTGCGGAAAGGATCAGGAGTTCCGGTTGGAAGAGAAGATCAGAAGAAGAACGGAACTCCGTCTAAGGATCAAAAGAATCAGAAGGAAGATCAAAGAAACGGAGGAAATCAGAATCGGAGTCCTCGGGTTCCCATGCAGTAATCCACGAAGCGAACTCGTGTTCCTCAGCCTTGGTCATCCAGGGGATTTCTGTAACACTTACTAAGGATGACACTCAATAAAGGGATCTGGAACCCTCTCGAGATATCCTCGTTCCTATACCATCAATACTGTTACAATCGGTATATTCTCGAACCCCTATCTTTACCCCTATGTTCGTGGACTTATCATTTTCTGCATAACCCACAGACATTTCTTGCCCTTCACCCCTTTCTCGTGCCATTACTCATCCTTGCTTCTGTTTCATGCACGAGACTTCTTATCTTCTCCATTATCACTCTTCTTATGTTTCACTTCTTCACGGAAGCGTTCAATCATGCTTCCCTTCCATTCCTTGATACACATGTTTCCCTCACGTTTATGCTTCTCTTCCATTTTGCCACACCGTGTGTTGGCCTTATGTCTTTCATTTCCGTTCTCTACCCTATGCCCTATTCCCCATTAGTTACCAGATCGTTAGATACGCTCCAAACATGTACATACCTCCAGTAGGTACTTAAGGCTTGATGCCACCACCAGAGAACTCCAGTCTAGTTCTCTTGGTGCTTACCTCTAAAGTACTATAAGAAGGACTCTCTTGACCTGACAAGTCTTCTCTTCACCTCTCTGAGTCCAAGTCTCTTGTTGGCAACCTAAGCTACGCTTTAGGGTTGTTTCAAATACTACTAGGATTAGGTCATCAATCCAATCAACCACATCCACTTGATGATGGCCATTCATCATGACCACGATCACCATCCATGACTCCATGGGAACCACCAGAGCTTTTATCACCGCTCTTCTATGACTCCCTGGATTCCTCTACCAATCCACCATCCTATCATACATCACCACTTTGACCTGCTGTTAAACGGAATCAACCAGAAACAGGTCATCGAAGTTCTATACTCATTTATGTTGACAATGCTTTATTCATGGGTAGCAACAAGACACAAGTTCTTGCATATAAATCTCAATTTATGAAACATTGGAAATTAAGAGATCTTGATCAAGCAAGCAAGTATTTAGGTATGTGAATTACTAGAGATCGCAAGAAGCAAGTGATTACTCTAGACCAAACCCACTATGTGGAGAAAGTCATTAAATGATTTGGTCAAGAGAATTGCAAGCCAGTCTCTGTACCTCTTCCTATCAGATATAATCTGGGACCAAATTCAAACCAAGATCAGTCAAACTCTATTCCTTGCAGTTGCTATCAGTTGGTCATTGAATCACTGTTATACATCATGCTGGGTACTTGACCAGACATAGCTTTTGCAGTTATCAAAATGTCTCAGTTCTTCTCCAATCCAACAGAAGAACATTTGCAAAAGGCACTCTATATAGTGCACTATCTGTTATCTTTTCAGAATCTTTGCATCTCGTATTCTGGACATGGTGATCAAAACAGCTTATGTGCTTATTCTGATACAGATCGGGCTGGAGATGTTGAAACATCACACTCCACTACTGGTTATGCCATTTTTTTAGGCAATGGCATTGTATCATGGCTATCTAGGCAACAATGATGAGTCACACTTTTTTCCACTGAAGTGGAATATTGTGGCATGACCGAGGTTGTGAAACAACTTCACTGGATATGTAATGTCTATGAAGAATTATGTTTTAAGATAGGCCCACTACCACTCTGTGTTGACAACCAGGGTACTATGTTCCTTGCTCCAAACCCTACTCAAGAAGGTCATACAAAACATGTTCGCATGACTAACCATTACATTCATGAAAGTGTGGAGTTTGGAGAAATCAAACTCTACTATGTACCTATAGATCAGCAGTTTGCTGACACCTTCATGAAGAATCTTAAAAAGCTAAAGTTCAAAGATGGAAGAAAGGCTCTTCGACTCTTTCCCTTCAAATTGTAACATGATCAGCAAGAAGGAGTGTTGAGAATTCTGGTATTTCATATTTTAATATTGAATTCCTGATACCAGATTCTAGAATGGTCTTTGACCTTATCTTTTACACTATCCATATTACTCACCATTATTAGATATGCTGTGCTTATCTTTGATCTAGACTATGACATTATTGTATCATAAGATGTGATATACATTTCACTATACATTTCACATTCTCTTACATGTTTCATCCCTGATATCCCTTACATCTCTTACACGTTTCATATCTGAAACATAAACATGTGTCATGTACAACAGTGTTTCATCACTGTTCACTATAAAAGACATGGCCTTAAGCCTGTCTCAATAACGATTCTTTCCATTGTCCTTCACTCTCTCCCCTCACTCAGATTCTCTGAGAATATTGCTTGTTCCATTCATTATTCTCACTCTCTGAAGAAATCTCTCTACATGTTTTACATTTGAGATACTTCTTTGTCACCAACCATTAACCTATCAGTGTGTATCTCCTACTGATTCATTATCCTTCTTGCCCCTGCATAATCAGGTTATCCCAATAGTTTGCTACATTTGTCAGACACTCCTCTTCAAGGATTAGGGCCATGTACAATATGTGCAGGGACAGGTAGAGGGACAGTGCGGATGCACACAGTTTTGAGCCTGTGAAAGCTCTCTGAGTCATCAGGGGGCTTGAACCACTACCCCAACCATCACCCATCTAGGGCTAAGTAGGTGAACTATCAACTATAACAATCAGTGGGAGTGGGCAAAGCACATAGTGAGTGCTCCAAGCAGTGACTGAACAAGGGAGCAGCACTGGGCACGACCCACCAAATGGTTGGTATTGTAGGTTTGGGTGGAGGTGGATGGGGATAAAGGAGGCTCTTTATCAGTGAGAGCCATCAGTGACCTTCAAAAAGGTGTGATCCCACAGGCTAGCTGACCAGAGGGGACCATTTTCAGTCACCATCAGGATTTGAACATTCCTGTTCGGTACCATACTAGTACTAGCTGGTATGGATTCCTGTCTCCACCATCCTCGAGGTGGGATTTGATAAGCGACACAGATAACATAACATGCTAAACCACTACACCACCAGTCCACACTTTAACTAGGTGATTTGTACTATATATGTAGTAAGCTTAGACTTGGCAAACATTTTGACAAGTCTTTGGATACTGCTATATACCGCTGCTACTCAGCATTACAATTGGAATTGGGTGCTACTACCCTGTTCACTGATGAATAATTAAAACTAATACCACTGGCTCTTCTACCATAGACCAGTAGTGCCAGATTTAACTTGGATGGAAGGTGATGTTGTGCAGTTGTCATTCAAACGATCCCCAGACCCTCCCCAGACATTCAGTGGACGTCCATGAAGTTATGTCATACAGATATGTCACACCTGCCATACCAGAGAAGCTGGTGCATCACCTCAAACATGCCAGTGTCACTTGTGTTCACACAATTTCCAAAATATATTGTGCTAACATTTTTCATCAATCGTTTATTCCCTATAAGCCTAATTTGGGCATGTAGCATATGAATGCTACAGTACAAAGTATGTATTGTATCTAATTACAGGACATCTGCCCAGGTATAAGCTATTTCCAGGATAATTAAAGTGAGGGTACATACATACTGTAAGTAGTATGGGGCATGAGATGTGAAGCTAGCTGTACAAGCATCAGTAAATTTACAAGCTGCTTATTCTGACTTTAAACATCTTATTCTGCTTGTCAAACTACAAACTGTTACGATCGGTATATTCCCATGCCCCTATGTTCGTTGGACTTATTGTTTTCCACGTATTCCAACAGACAATTCTTGACCTTCACCCTTATCTCGTGCTGCTTACTCATCCTTGCTTCCGATTCACGCACAAGACTTCTCATCTTCTCTGTTTTCACATCCTATGTTTCACCTCTTCACAGAAGCATTCGACCACGCTTCTCTTCCATTCTTTGATCCACATGTTTATGCTTCTCTTCCATTCTGCCACACCGTGTGTTGGCCTCATATGTTTCATCTCCGTTTACCCTATGCCCTTTTCTCCATTTGTCCCCGGATCGTTAGATACGGTCACAACATGTACATACCGCTAGTAGGTACTTAAGGCTTGATGCCACCACCAGAGAACTCCAGTCTAGTTCTCTTGGTGCTTTCCCCTCAAGTGCTATAAGAAGGACTCCCTTTGGCCTAACAAGCCTCATCTCTATGCATCCTTCTCTGAGTCCAAGTATTCTGTTGGCAACCTAAGGAGCTACACTCTTAAGGGTTGTTTCACAAACCACTTGTAATACTATCATAGTTCACTCCAAAACATTAGAAACTATAACTATGCTATGTTTTAACAGACATAGAGCATAATTATCAATCCCTGAATTGGTTTGGAGTGGTTGTGTTAGCTTGCTAAGCACAATAAGATGCATAAAGCCAAATTAAGAACCATGTAAAATTACTGATGAAGGAATCAAGGATTGTGAATATGATACACAGAATGGCCTGATCACTCTGATTCCGGGTTATGCATGGAGAATTTGCTTGCCTTGTGAGCAGTTGCAGCCGCATTGATTGTCTTGTAAGTTCCATCATGGAGTTTCTCAACAGCAAGCTCCATCCCGGCCTTGTACTCTGGATCCCTGATGGAAGCTTGCTATCTTCAATGGCCCGCCATCACCAGCAACACATTCTTCAATGCACAACTTGTTGAATGATCAATCAATCATGTTGTGCATCAGGGCTTGATCAAGCAGATGTGTTTGAAACTCCCCTTCAGCAAGTACTCAGCAAGTGACAACTGCGTGACAAAGGCCAACTGCATGATCTCAAAAACTACTCCATTGTTTTTGTTTGTTCAACTTTGTAGACACAGGTACAACCTAGATATTAATACATATGTGTAGGATAGAATAACAAGAATGTTGTGTATTTTATGTTGTGCCAAACTGGAAGTAGGTGCTGAACTGGGGGTTACCTAAGGAATAGTATTGGCCTACAGCACTGCCCTTGACAAGACTACTTTGAGATCAATCTACACAGGCACTTTCAATTTAGTACAAATATATTCACAGTACTTACTGACACTGGTCTACTCAGTGACTTTAAATTGTGGAGATATGCAAAGACAGGGTCTTTCAAAAGTGGTTGGCAAGAACCCCTTGAGTAATGGTGTGGGGTAAGTTGAGCCAGCTTGTGATACTAATGGGGTCAAAGAGCAGCCACTATATAGCTTCCTTGGAATAGTGTGGTTGGTAGTCAAGCCCATAAGGTACGCCTAGGAAGGGAAGCTACTTGCAACACAACAAGCAGGCGGAGGTCCAAGAAAGGCACCTGAGGTGTGTAGATTTGATTTTGCCCTTATCCATCAGCTTTCACAATGCTCAGGGCAAAATGGTGGAGTCTGAGCATGCACCTGAGCAATAAAAGCGGCGGGGTTGCAATGTGTGAGTACACTACTAAAAGTGCTGCTTGCGAGGTGGAGAAGGGATTTAAGCCTATATTATGTTGTAGACTTTGCCACCCCATGTTGCGATTGCTGTACAAATAGACTCAGATGAGCCACAGTGAAATTTAATCACATTGCTATTAATTTGGTATGGTTGCTGCCATGATGGTCAGACTGCTGATGCTGTGGCCGACCATAGCTGTTGCTGTGTTATCTGAATTGCCAGCAATTTTGGATTTGGGTTTCCACTGACCCATCAGGCAAATATTTGTTGATGCATGGGAAACAGTATACAACATATAATTGGCCAATTGTGCCATTGATTCAGCTTACAGTGGTTTGCAAAGCTACACAGAAAATGTGTTTGAGAATTCAACCATTGGAAACAGCCAGGGCAGGACCCCGAAGTCAGCTGAGCTAACTTGCCCTGTCACACTGCTTTCTCTCCACCCCGTCACCCATGCCAATCCACATTATATCCAACAACACAAAATCCCACATCCCAGCCCTTTTTCAAGATGGATATACTGTCAAAGAGATCTGTCACCTTCTGGGCATCAAGAAAACACTCATATACAAGACTCCTGACCTCTACCAAAATTTGGCATTGCCCACAACCCTCACACATATTCCATGCACATTGGGTGCCATCACATCCTCAGCACAGCAGATACTTTGTTTATTCAAAATGTAATTTGACACCACAGTACCATCTATCTTGATGAACTCCAACATGAGTTGTGGGGCAAGCACCATGTATTTGCTATGGTCTCTACCCTTTCCCACACTCTGCAGTGCCTCCAGCTTACATGAAAATCAATCTCTTTCTCTGCTGCTGAGTGGAGTTAAGAATTGCATGCACGCTACATGAATTGCATTGGGGTGGAAGTACCAGAAGCAGCTATGCTAGTGTTTGTTGACGAAGCTGCAAAGGACTGACATACATCTTCTCACCTGCATGGGCAATCACTCAAGGGCCAGCATTGCCATGGCAAGTGATACTTTGTATGCAGTGTGTGCTACTCAATTATCCCTGTAATCACACTCAATGGTGTGATTGCATACAATATCATTGAAGGCCCAGTTGATGGCACATGTTTTCTATGTTTTCTATGGGAACATGTGGTATGTATGATTCATTTCATGACAACAGAGCTGACTGACTTGCATAGATGTCCTTTACCAATCCATATCCTGGTCCACGCAGTGTTGTAATCATGGATCACTGTTGTATCCATTTATGTGAAGAGGTTTGAGTGCTGGTCGAAGACATGAACTGCAAATCACTGGCAAAAAATATGGCTGTACATTCCTACTAACTAGTTGTAGTGTGTAAACTTATCTACTTGCCGCCATACTCCCCTGACTACAATCCCATTAAGCAAGTGTTTTCCAGCATCAAATCTTACTTGCATTGCCACAAGAATGATCTCTCAATGATGGCCATTGTTCATGCTTGTCAAAGTATCACTCCTGAAAAGGCAGAGGGATATTTTTGAGCATCTGGATATATAGTTTAGAGATAGTACAACTATATACTACCTATCATGAACTATCTATCACGAAAATGGATAAAATGTGCCTGTGTCCACATCAAAGCACATCAAAGTTTGCTTCCTCATCCTTGACAACAATGAAACCTTTCAGAACCAGAAGTCATTGATTGATTCTGCATGTCACACTTGTAATAAAGATCAAAGTCAGCACCCAACATGTCCACACCATCATCCAGTTGCATTAGGCCAGCTGAAAAGCAGGAACCACCACCATCATGATATTGCTTCTTATACGCAACCTTTTTCTTTGGTGGCTGGGTTTTTGGGGATCCAAATTGGCCATACTCAGTGCCCAATGATGTTGAGGTATTGCTCCACTTTTGCTTTGCTTCGGGGCCATTCCACCAAATGACACTACTCTTTTTGAGATAAATGATGTTGCCTGTTGAAATACCAATCCCAGATAGTACACTGTCATCAATGTCTGAAAGAATGTCTGGTCCAATGCTTCGAAGTTCAAGCGCATCCTCATACATGGATGCATTGTGCATGCCAAGATGAGTTTCAGCATGAATAAGGAATTGTGTGAGCTGAGATGGCAATGAAAGGGGTGGAGAGGATGGTTTACGTGTTGGTGTTACTGAGGTTGGGACAGAAATATTTGTTGTGGTGGGAGATGGCATAGTAGCAGCTGGGACAGGAATGTTGGTGGGCTGAGTGGAAGGAGACAGTGAAGTGGTAGACTGCAAGAGACCAGATTGCATGAGTGTCTGGAGAAGAAGCATGGACATCAATGAATTGATGTCAATGCTTGGTGTCACTGGAGCAGGTGCCTGTGCTTTTCGTGACAGATGAAAAAAAGCCTGCCCTTTGTGTGTGAAGTTGAATGATTTGATGTTTGGTAGAGTACTCAGCATAGCATTCCCTTCCTCCTGTAAGCCACTGGTTAGAATATTGTTGTGATGAAAGCAAAGCAGAAACTTACAAGTGTGCAGCACCAATCTGTAATCATGGCCAGAGTGAGTGGGGCCATTCTCATTGGACCAACATACATATGTAAGCCCTTCGTCAAAGTTGTTCTTGTAACAGTTTGAGAGCTTGATGTGCCAATGGGTAAGTTGTGAGTCAAAATCAGAGCCCCTGAGTGATGGTCTCTGTTGATCTCATGAATGATACACCCAGGCAGCATAGTGAACATGTACATATCTTGCTAACCTCCCATCAGTTGACTCATCCCCTTTATCCTCAAACTTGCCTGAGGCATGAAGTTTCTGGATGTTCTTCATGTCAATGAAGATCTTGGTTACAGTGGGATTGCTGCCTTCAATCTTTTTCACCATTTCTTTGTAGTCATCTTTATAGTCCACATCCATTGCTTTACTGGAGTGCTGGCTAAATGAATTGAGGTGGATTGAAACATTGATCAGCATACAAGTGACAAAAAACAAGTGACAGACCTTTTTGCCTTTGGCGGCACATACTTGAATGAGAAGTGCCTCTTGTCCAATACCCTGTATTGATCCTGTCTATGCTTGTCAAGTATGCTTTGCAGAAAGTCAAGGTAGTTGCTTTCATTGGCAGCAAAATGGAGTTCTTTGATCTTGATGGACTTTTCTTCCTTTGAGGTAGATGGTTTGCCCTTAGTAGCAGCCTTCTTCTTGAGGAGTGAATAGATGGTCAAAGAGACAGCAAATGTATGTATAGACTTTTTCTGAAGCACAAGCTGGCGACGATGGGGGCATGTTGGACAGAGGCAGCAGTCATGGTGACAGTCACACAACCAAACAGGCTATGGCGCGTCTGGGGTCCTGCCCCGGCTGTTTCCGATGGTCAAATTCTCAAACGCGTTTTCCGCGTAGCTTTGCAAACCGCTGTAAGAAGCAGCTCCAATATGTCATACTAATCTGCAACCTGGAATGCCACCAAAACAGCACTTTTTGTAAAGGTACATGGCTGGGCATGACCTAAATGCACTTTTTTGGATCGCTTAGCTCTCACCAGCCAATAAGAGGGCTTCAAAATGCTGTCAGAGAGTCATCAAGCGATAACGTTACTCGACTGCTTTGCAGATGCGGTACCTTTGTAACTTTGTGTGTATTACATAAGAGAGTGACTTGGAAGGGCTCAAGTGTGAAACCAGCGACTGCATATCAGCGAGGCGCCAACTCTGCCTTCTAAAGGCATTTCCCCTCCTTTCACCGTCCTGCTGCTAATCTCCGGTTTCATTCGCTTTTTTCTTCACGACACGTCACGAATACTAGGCAGTGTACACTGCACCCTCGGTTTTCTAGTCCTGATCGCCCCAAAGTCTGACATTCGCGATTCGAGACCCATGGCACAACCTGTGTTTGACGGGCACCCACTTGAGGAGTATCTTAAAGGCATGTTCTCATACATTATCCCCCTTTTGCATCTTACACGCCCTTCCCATGTTGCAGACTCCGGAGAAGCCTCTGAGCTCATGCCCGGAGGAATAGCCGACATCTCACTCCAGCCCTATTTAACGGGCCATCCATCCACCTTCAAACACTCCGAGAGAATGGAAAAATTATGTTTCCTTATTTTTTCCGCAGTTGAGGTGAGCACTCACAACCGCATCCATAGCGTTACTGTCACTCAGTAGCGCATATACATTTTCATGCCCTGCCCTTTCGCCCTCCCTGTTCCCACAATGTAATGCAGTCCCTCGGTTCGTTCTTTTCCTCACATCGTATGTCCCTACGCACGCAAGCGTTCGCGGAGCGGTTCAAATATGGGGTAATCTCTACCTCCCTACTGTCGCCAGCATTCCCCGCCACACCAATGGCTGAATTGCACCGACGGGGCCCGCCTCTATCGCTACCTGGAAAGTTCTCCGACAGTCATAGCAGGACGCCAAGTGCGGCAGAAAGCACGACGACCGACGCCCTCTCGCTTTCAATGCCCCCAGAGCCCGAAACCCCCGTTTGGCCCGTCACACTTTCGCTCACAGTCGCCGTTGCTGCTCTCAGTGCTCGGTTTTACTTTTTTGCACTCTTGTTCCTTGCTGCTACATTGTACTATATGCATGTCCACAGAGTGGATATACACTCTAAATCTGATGTTATGACACCTGTGAGTCATCTTTTCTTCAGTACGGGCCGCTTTGCTAACGCTATGCAAAATTTCAAGTCTTTACTAGCTTTGCAGCACTTGATCGCCGCTGGCCAACTTTGGGACTCAGTGATCAACGATACCTTTACTACATTGGAGAATGAGGAGCGAAGGTAAAGCACTTTTCGGGTTCCATCCCCCACGCTAAGTCATTGATTCTTTGCAGTATATTCTACGGTCCGACATCTTCACTTACGTCGTCTTCCTCGCTTCGAGTTGCCTTGTCCACGTCTCTGCTGACGACTCAAACACAATGCGATAACGTCCGTCAACTCTTCTCTGCCATCACGTCGCCCTCCGAACTGGCACAGCTCGCCGAGATGTATGCACCACCATCGCCTATAAAATCGACTTTCGCCTTCAGCAGTGATTCTCATCGACCGCTCTCACATCCAGGCTCGTCACTACGCGCTACTCCACCGACGGATCGTACGAGGAAGCGGTCGACGTGGAATGGATCGTATACATCGCTTGCCCTCGCGGGGTCTCCACCAGCATTCCGACTCACACAGCGCAGAGAGAAACGAAGATCCGATCTCAGTGTCCTGTTGGGGTGCACCTCACCTTCTCCAGCCCGCACACGGTCACGAAGCGCGCTCTCGTCGCCTCCACAGCTACTCGCAGACGTATCAGAAGAAGAGGGGATGGTGACAGCGGAATCATCCTTGGTAGAGGATGAAGAGGAGAATTCGTTCGGCGCCGCCGCATTGGGTCTCTACCGAAATCGCGTTCACCAAGGTCTACGGGCACTTGAGTTATCACAGCGCCTTACCCCCTTGTCGCGCACATGTGGCAATTCGGCAAAACGCCGAACCACGATGTCCCCAGGGTCCAAGTACACCAGCATGCACACGACACGACACGCTCTGTCGCTCTCGTCACTGCGCCAGTCGCTACAGAATGCGTTGGCATCGAGACGATTCGCATGCTCACATCTGTTAGCATTGCGCTTCGGGGACGACGAAGACGAGGTGTATTGGGAAGATGTACGCTCTGTGATGAGCTTGTTGACTTCGACGCTTGTAGATGCATCGTCACGACTGTCAGAGGTACTGGACGAAGTCGAGGAACAACATCTCAAAGTAGGCGACACGGCCTCCGAGAGTGCTTCTGGGCTCAACACGCCCAGTTCGCTTGCCTCTCCACCGCCAGCGCGGGCTCACCTTCCACTCTCACAGGCGATCGAACAGGTTGTCTCGTTTGCACCAACGCCGTCTCATCTTAACCGGTTTGCATCACACGTGGACGCGATTTCCTCCGCACTGGACGACGCGCGGGAGCAACTCGAACAGTGCGTCACGTCGCTGAAAGAAGAGCGGACGATACATTCTCCGGGACATTCATCCCATCCCTCGTCCTCATCCTACGGCGATGTCCCTCCGGGTGACGTAGGCGCAGCAGCAGGCGTCGGAGCTGGCACCTTTGGGGAGCCGTCAGAGCACCCCGCGATCCAAGCATACGAGCGCCTCCGTCGTGAGCTCGGTCTCGCGCTCCGAGAATGTGAACGCGGTCGCGAACGGCTCATTCACATCGTTGCGCCACCGACGCCGTCGACAGAGGAAGAGCCCCCCCGGGATGATCTGGACGACCCTACGGATGCCAAGTCTGATCACGCCCAGGACGTATCGCCGCCGCCACCATCAAAGGAAGACGACATGAGTCTGACGGTGCTTTCATCCCCTGGTGAGCCTGTGCAGCTGGAGCCGGGCTTCGGCTCGGGCTTGGACGACGCCTCGGGCCACCTCCTGTTGGCCGCATCCGCAGCGCATCTTCCCCTTCCTGGGATCGAGCAGGTATTCGAGGCAGACTCGGGTAGCGTAGGCGCGTTCGCCCGCGAGCGGAGTAAACTGACCAGGGAGGAACGCATCCGACTCGCTAGAGCCAAGCGGGAAAGTACCAGTCCAAGTACAGACGCGTGGATGTCAAGACCTGGCCACGACCCACTCGGCGATCGCGATCGCGGCACTGCTCCACACGCCAACGCCCACACCGACTTTTTGCCACCCTCCCCCACACCATCCGCGCTGTTGAGCAGACACGAACTCTGGGGCCCAAGCGGCGAGGTCGTCCAAGAACTCAAGGACGTCATCTGGAAAGTCGGCCAACGCCGTCAAAAGATGACCGAAAGCCAGATCCGGACGGTCGTCTCGAACCTCCCCACCACCGTATCGAGCGTCAACGCCAACGTGGGTCTACTGCCGCAGAGCGCGTACATGTCGTCGTGATGGCCCCGTCGTTTTCCTGTTTCGTTTGCTTTCTTTCTGCTTCACTTTTTACTTTCCATTTGGTTTTTCGTTTTTCGTTCCCCTCTTCTTTACAGTTTCGCTCCTCTCACGAATCGTCTCTTTCGTTTGACCGCCCTCTGTATACGCCACTCACCGCATCACGAGTTCTTAACTTATAGTCGCTTTATTGGGTCCCTCTGTCCGTAGCTATAGTATAGCATGACGACCAAAAAATGTCCATTTCGATTCCAAGGTCCCCTCGTTCAAGGGGTTCCTATCGATCACAAGCCCCGTCCTCGCTCGGAGTGAAAGATGAATATGGTATTATTCATGTACTCATACATGCAGATTAGAGCCAAGCACCACACACTAAAGGAGTAAAACGATGGGGAGACAAGAGAAAAAGCCAAGGCAAAGAAGTACACCAACACACGACAAGCAGAAAAAAGCTTAGGCTGTCTAGGAGGGAAAACAGGGGGGACAGGAGTTGTCAAGAAGCATCATCGACTGTCACTGCCAGGAGGGGTGCAAGACAGCTTTTGTTGACCATAAATAGTGTAAGAAAAGGAAAACAGGGGATAGTTTCCGCAGGGGTGGTAAAAGAAAAGCAAAAGGCACAAGACGAAGCCAAGCGGAGCTGGAGGTACGTATGTACATCATAACTCGGACGCACAATAGATGGAGCAAGGCAAAGCGAAACATACGAACAAAAACCAACACAACACACAACAAGCAAACAGAAAAGGGAAGAAAAGGACTGACAATGGATGGTCCTAAAATGCCAACGATCGATCGGTATCGCGACGTCCTCTCCCCTCATACATCTTGACCAGTATTCTTTTCTTCGCCCTACTTTCTTCCTTCCGATACCCCTTTCTCTTCTCTCTCTCGCCCCGTTTACTTCATATCTAGATCATCTGGATTGAACCACTCGCGGAAATCTTGTTCAAAGTTGATACCCGTATCCTCGGACCTAAACAGCGCTTGCGTATCGAAATCGTCCAACGTGCTGGCCACGGATTGCATAAACTCGTTCGTGAGGAAGCTTGCAGGGACTTCAGGGAGCGACGTCGTCGGTTGTGTCGCTGGGTTGATAGTTGGTGTGCCATTGACAACAGCAGACGGTGAAGGCGCAGTCATGCTCGAGGCAGTCATGCTCGAGCTAGTCATGCTCGAACCCGTCGCGCTCGGTGTTGGTGGCGCCGTGTTGACTTGTACACTTCCGCTCTGATTCGACGGCCCTTGTCCGCCCGATGAGGGATTCGGTGGGTGCTGGTTTCGTGGCGAACCCTCAGTACCATTTGGGCCAGGCTGTTTATTCACATCCTTGGGCTGCTCCTTCGGAGGACCACCAGCTGGTGAAGGTGGGGGCATCATCCCCATAGGTTTGTTCTGTCCCAAACGGTTGTTTTGTGGACCAGGGAAAGGGGGTTGTCCTGAACCCGGGTTGAACGGAGGTTCGCCTGGAGTAGGAGTCCCCGCTCCGCCTCCTGGGAGATTCGCCATAGCAAGGCCCTTTGTGACCGCGTGAACGCCTTGGTGATACTGCAGTTGCTATATGGTACGATCCTCAATACGGAGAGACAAAAAGACTCGACTCAGACTGACCCCCATCATGTTTGGTGCTCGAGGACCTCCCATTACAGGACTCATCGTGTTTCCGGGTACTTGTGGAGCGCCCATTGGTATACCCATGCCAGGGTTGGCCATTCCTGGGGGACCATGTGGCGGGAAGCTGTTCATGGGACCGCCAGGCATAGGTCCTGGCCCTGGTCGCATCATGCCACCGTTCATCATCTGCTGTGGCCCTTGCTGTTGTTGTTGATGAGGGTATCCAACGGGTACCTGATCCATGCTGACAGAGGAGCGCCGTACACGTTTCCTGTCTGGGGGCGAACTCTCGTTATTGGGTAATTGTCCATGCTGTCGTGATACGACATTGAACCATCAGATCGACGAACACGAAAGAAGACAAGAGATGTACTTCTTCTCCTGGAGATGTGCTGTTGCGCTTTACTACTCGCGACTGTTGTGGCTGTTGTTGTTGTTGTGGCTGTTGCCCAGGCACTTGTTGGAGTGGCTGTGGCTGGCCGGGCGGACGTTGACCAGGAAGTTGCATGCCCGGGACGACGTTTGAAGGACCTGCAGGACCTTGTGGTCCTCCCGGACCAGGCTTCCCCCCACCTGTATTCGCGCGCCGCCGAGCGAGGGCAACGATACGACTCTAAAGACCCACGTCAATAGCGGAGCCAAGGCTTCGAATGAATATGAAATGACCTTTTCTTCAAACGTAAGCGACTGCAATTCCTTGTCGAGAACTCCCAACTCCTGCCTGATGCTGGTTAAGATGCTGGTTGGGAGACGACTGAGTTCGGCGTTGATACTGCCCTCGTGAGGGTTGACGGGCGTCTGGCGGTCCATCATGGATGGACTGCGCTGCATTCCTTGTCCGGGAGTGCCAGGTCGGCTAGGAGACCTAGCGAGCTGCGAAAATGGCGGTGTCTGTGTGGGCGGAACCGAGCCCATATTTGCATTTGGCGGAAGCATGCCTGCCCGAGCCATATGAGCCATGTGGGGGGACGGGCCGAGCTGATTCATCGGATTCTGTGGGTTTGGACCAGCGTTACCGCCTGGGTTCTGTGGAGAGTGGGCAATGGTTGGAGATTGGTATGAATTAACGCCATTTGGACCGCGATGTTGGGGACGCTGGCCCTGCATGAGGGCAGTAAAGTTTTGTGGGGGGCCGTGGTTTGCACCTGCCGGAGTAGAACCGGCTGATGGTATAGGGATGCCGTTTGGTTGAGGTCCAGCGCCGACCATCGGGAATGACATCTGAGTAGGGTTACCTAATGCAGAAGATAGGCCAAGATCGTTAGGGAGGTGCGCGTTGTGTTGGATCAGGTTTTGTGGTCTCTGCGTACCATTCATCATGCGGTTGGCTTGAGAGATTTGGTGATTGAGAGGTGGTCTCGAACCCTGCCTGAGGTTAGCCTGTTGCATTTGGTGCTGGCGCCGGGGACGGGATACGTTGGTGGGGAGAAGAGGTAGGACGGCAGTCGGTGTACGTACCTGGGTGTAGACCATAGCGTCCTCCGTTCCTGCGCCATTGCTCTTGGCGGTGAAAAGCACCCAAAAGACACTCCACCACCTGAGGGAAACGAACAAGTTGAGATGGAGTAAGACGGCAAAAAGAGGCACGAAACGGACTCGAACAAGAGGCCCTGTTTAGCGTTGATTGGGGGGGCAGAGTCTGGTGGTATCTCGGCTTCTGCGAGGAGCTCGCGAGCGGTTTTGCGGAAGCCACGTTTATTGCAGTAGTCGTATATGTAAATATTGAACCTGGGGCGGGGATGGAAGGGTGAGCTGGGGGGCGAGATGGGGAGAGATAAAGGAAGACAGACATCCTGTCGCCCTCCCATGATGGGTCGGAGGAAGGCTGAGAGTCAGCAGCGGAGAGGGACATCGATCCTGGTGGGCCAGTAGCCATGTTGGTATGCGGGGGATGTGGGACGGTCAAGCGCGGGAATCGAGGAGGAAAAGGTATACGGGAGGACTGATGCGGGGAAGGAAGGGGCCTGGCGGTGGGGCGTGGGAGAGGGCTGGAGGGGGCGTCGGGGGAGACGACGAGGGGGTCGCGGACGACGGCGAGGAGGGGAGTGGGCGTCGGGAGATGGAAGTGTGCGAAGATGGCTGGCGTGCCAAAGGCGTTGCAGCGCAGATGGGAAATTGCGAATTGTCGCCGACTTTGGCTGCACAAACTCAGCACAGCACCCCCATTTGCCGTTCCTCGCCCGTGCTGGCACCCGTTAAAACAGGGAAAAAGACAATGCAGCACCGTGCTCCATCCTGTGTGTCTCTGCCGCACGCCACTGCAGCACCTCCCCACCTCTCCATTTCCGAGCCACGCCCCGAGTCGTCAGTGCGCCCGATATGTAGCACGCATAGCCCCCCCATCCCTTTGGCTCAGGGGCGTGAATCCTACAGCAGCGGTCGTCCGACCAGCGCGGGGTCGTTCGATTCGACTGACACCGCGGCGTATCAACGCGAATCCTGCCATTACATGTCAACGCTCTGTTGGTGTTACGTCAAACATCCCTTGCGGTCCGAACAACCTCGAGCACGTTTTCCCCTCAACATTACAGCACGATATCAATGTCGAGCTACTTGTTACACCCGAAATTTGACTTGCGTATTTACCTAGTTTAATTCTCTCCATGTATGTACGCTGCCGGGAATCGGGGGAATGACGTTCAGTTCGACAAGCACAAGCTAGGACAAGGCATCAAGAAAACCAAAAAATGCCTTGTGCCAGATTTCCGACGTTGTAAGACAACCATCACCAAACTCGTGCTCTTGACCCTGACGATAACTTGCGCAGATTCAGCTCCCACAGGACCGATCTTCGGAACAACAGAACTGCACTACATACCGCGGACCAAACACTCGAAAAACACCCATGATCGCGGAATACGCCCAAAGGAGTTACATAACCAAAAATGAAAGCGAGCTATTTGAGTAGCTTTGCAAGGGTGCAATTGAGGTGACGTCAGGCGGCGGATCGACGCTACTTTACGCCCTTGGATATCTACAGTGTGGGATGAATCAATGGCATGCGGGACCTGCCAGCATGCCACATTTCTCGTCGCGGACAGACAACGCCAACGCGTCGAAGCACTTGATCCGCTACTATCCAGGACACACATTCCTGCTCAGTGGAGATACCGTCGTCCCAACAAGTTTGTTGCATTCTTCGGGAATTGGAATGGTATACTCCTCATCTGTTGACATTGAACATATAGTAACATGCGGATGGTAGTCACAATAGACGAGGAGAATGGCGCGGCGCGCCTTGCTCTGTGCAGTGGCACACACTTCCCATACATCAATCTCATCACCACCAGGCACGATGTGTGGCTTGCAAATCAGTGACCGTTGTTCGGTCATGTTCCCCGCCATTGCGTGTCAGCATTCGCATTCCGTGGCACGCACGCCCACGGCATGCAGATCAAGACAACATGTGAACGACAGATTCATATATCGAAAAAGTCGCAACGTTCACCGGAACGGACCTTGGACCTGATGTCAGTAGGGAAGAGAAGGACAAATTGGTCGACGCCACGGACCGAATTAGGGTCGGAGTGAGTCCTCTAAAAAAAACCTTGGTGCCTTCGGCGCGATATGAATTCGTCACCGTCGATAGGATCGTACGATAAGGATCCGTTGGGGGCTTGGCAGCAGTCAGATTCGTCGGACTAGGCTCTGCGCTCTGCATGCGTGTCTTGACAAGGTCCATCGGGAACGTAGCCACCCAGCCCGCAATCCCAGCCAAACCACCAGCAAGGAAGAGCGCCGACCAAGGCATGCTGCTGGCTTCCGAATCGATTTCAGATAGCAACGAGGAATGGTCTGCCTCCGAAGGCTGGGCTGATGGGGGCTTGAAGTATCGACACGTTGCCTCGTACTGTAGCCTCGTTGTGTACGCGTCACCGATCATCAACGGGGAACCTTACCGTGAGAAAGTATGTTCCATACCCTGTGTCTCTGAGTGCAGTGGCAGTCAAGCCTCGGTAGAGTCCTCGGATGCCGTGCTGTTTGAAGATGGTCATCGCGACTTTGGCTGCGGATGCATTTGCCGGGTCATTGACGAGCACGTTTTGTTGACGTATCTTGATTAATTCAGTAGGACTCGCGATAAGCCTGGGGGAAAGAAGGTAGGTTCGTTCGCACGGCAAGTATAGCAAACAGCCTTACGACGTCACTATGCCACAACCGGTACCTGCAAGGCCCACTTGCGTCAGCGAGGGGACCAACGTAGGGTCGTCGAGCTGAGCCCTCATGAAGAACTTGTACGATGAAAAAACGAGGCCATTCATGAACGCGCACGTTGCCTAGCAATAGGAAGTGTAGGTGAGACGGAAGGAACATGAAACCATCAGGGGCTACGTACGAGGGGCGAAACAACGCCCTTGTAAAGGCCCATAAACCGTTCTTCTCTAATGATCGTGCTGAACGCATCAAATGTGGATTTATATTTGGAATAGATGATTGGGTTCTGTAAGCGGGTTTTGACTGCACGAGTGACATATCTAAACATGGTGTTCTATTGGGAGGACTTGCCTGTGTCAAAAGGGTGGGCGACCAACAGCCCAACCACGCCTAGTGTCAACACGTCAAACTCACGCCGGAAGAAATACAGTATGTCTGCAGCGTACCTGCAGCAGTTCCGGCAGCGAAGTCGACGGCCGGGTCGAGATCAACTAGGGAAATTGGTGAGCACGAGACTTGGTGAGCCGCGGTGTCGAAAACGGAGCTTGCCTGCGACCATTCTAGATACTCAAGTTCTATCGCGTGCTCTAGGACGAGGAGGGTGTCTCTGCGGAATGTATCCGAGTGTTGATCCCGCCGTGCTTGGAGGATGATCCGAATGAGGGAGTGTCGGGGTTTGTTCCGGTGGATCTTGCTTGCACTGTGATGCGAACAACAATCCGAGTGCGGCGGATTACCGAAATTTTGCTACAGGCGTCGACCTCGACGACTTGTTCGACACGAAACATGAGAGGCAGCGGGTAGAGAACTATTCAAGGACCGCAGCCAAACATAGGTTGCGACCAACTGCACCCAGTCACGAGTACTGACATGGCTCACATCGCAACGCCCGAGTTTCTTTCCAGTCTCAAACAGCTGTACCCACCGCAGTCCATCTACGTGAAAAGCCCCTGGTACGCTGTCGCTGCCATCACGTTCAGTGCGAGCAACTGCCCCGAAGCCGTCCCGCTCGTGCTCGAGTATGTTCTCAAAGATCTAGACGCGATCGCCGCATCTCACGAGGATCGACTCACTGCCGCACGCAAAATACGCGACGCGGTATTCAAGTCTGGCATGATCTGTGGGTTTCCCAAGGTCGTCCACCATCGCTCTATGTGATACTCCTGCTTGATCTCAAGCGTCTACCTAGGTCATCAACTCACTCATCCTGCTCCACGAAGCGACTCCACCGGCGCTCCAGGATAAGGAGATGCTACGGTATGTGATGCATTCTGGTCACTTCCATCATGTACGCATGCTTGAGACCCATCTCAGAAACCCGGATCCGACCATCGAAGAGCTCACCCAAGCGGGAAAGGAGTACTTTGATCAGACTTACGGAGAGACGGCCAAACCCACCCGAACCTTGCTCAATGCCATCTATCCTGACCTTGGTATGTCTTTGGCTCTGTATGGTCCTTGTCGCACGCTAAGGCTCGGACAAGGATTCTACGTTACCAATCTTGCATATGGGTATGGGTATGCCTTTATGGGGGCGACTTCGCCCATGGAGACGTCATTTGCAATGATCTCAGCACTGATCGCCATCGACACGCCTCGACAGATCGGATGGCATTTGGAGGGTGCGATCAGGAATGGCGCAACAAGGGAAGAAGTCAGGGCTGTTCGAGCTATTTCGATACAAATCGCGAAAGCTGCAGGCGTCGTTTGGAAAGACGATATTCCCGATCTTCAATAGCTAGAGTCATATCACTACAGATCACGTGATTCGGATCGGCTGCGGGTCTCCATTGTGGCACTGTCAGGACTCCCTCATATACCTCTTGCATCCAACTTGCATCCAAGATTATTCCTTTGTGTTGGTGTGGCCATCGAGCTTGTTCGTCTTGGAACACTCTAACTGCGATCCGTACAGACCCAATGTCTCTACAAGTCAACTTGTCGAGCAGGGAGATCAACGACGCGTACCAGAACGTGGTCGCTGGAAGGGGTATCGACTGGGCGGTATTCGCTTATGATAAGGGTACGAACGATCTCAAGGTGCAGTCCACTGGAGACGGCGGGCTCGAAGAACTACAGGAAGAGTTCTCGGATGGGAAGTCAGTCGTCGTTTCCTGCCCTGCTGCACGACTGATCCAATGCGAACTCATCGTTCCCCCCAGGATCCAGTACGCATTTGCCAGAGTGATCGACCCAAACGTTCGTTCTTTCCATTCTGCCTCCGCACGCCTCCTGAGGCGCTTTTTTTACACGCAGAGCAAGCTAGCCAAGTTCGTTCAAATCAACTGGTGCGGTGAGGGCGTGCCCGTGGCAAAGAAGGGACTCTTCCACACCCATTCGAGCGCCGTGGCAAAGTTCCTCCGCGGCACGCACGTCGTCGTCAACGCACGCAACGAGGTCTGTGTCTTTCTTCGAATCGGATATGTCGTTACCTCTGATCTGATCTCATGTACCCTCTCAGTCCGATGTCACGCCTGCACTCATAATGCAACGCGTAGAAGCGGCATCCGGTGCGAAGTACTCTGCACACAATGAGAAACCACGCAAGTTTGAGCCCATCGCCCCTGTTGGAACCAACTACAACCCGATCGGCAGACCCGATATTGCAGCAATGCGGCGAGTTCCCCCTGCGGTCGCTTCCTCCGCGAAGCTGACTGCACCGCGACCCGTGTTTGGTACCCCCGTTGCGGCACCGATGAAGACGGCACCGCCGCGCAATGCTCCTGATGACTGGGATGATGAACCTCATGCGCCACCCCCACCGCCGCCGGCAGCTTCACGTCCGCCTGCGGTACCGAGCACACCACGTCCGGCACCTACGTCGGTAAGCGTCGGGACCTGGTGTTGTGCTTCATAACCTCACATCGCTCTCTTGCAAGTCATATGCATATACACCAGCTGGACGCGCCGTCCCATCGGCTCCTGCGGTGGTCGTGTCGTCGAATGTCCCTACCAAGCCTGCCGAGGAGGATCGTATCGCTCCAGTCGTGAGTCCAATGAGAACATGGGTGACTAGTGGTCTGAAGCTGTCCTCAAGGGAACTGCATATACACCGATAAAGTTGACGCCAGGCAGATTAAAGAATCCATTTCAACAGTTTGAAGCGCAAGCGCAACAGACACAAGTTCAGCCACCTTCACGTTCGAGCCCCGGCGCCGCTGCTGGGGGTGCTAAGAAACTTACCTGGAGTGAGCGACAGGCTCTCGCCAAGAAACAGGCCGAAGAAGAAGGGCAACGAAGCAAGGCTGCTTCGTGGCAGTCGCCAGTCTCGACAGGGGCCAGTGCTGCATCTTCGGGTCGCTTTGGTGGCCGGGTAGCTGCCACTGCAGTTGGAGGTGCGGTCGTTGGAGGTGCTGCTGCTACGTGGGCGAGACAGGCTGCTGAACCTGAACCGGAGCCTGAGATTGATGTAGCATCGCCGGTTTGTGTTTGTGTTTCTTGTCCACCTAGGATGCTTGGGGACTGATATTTGATTTGGTAGCCACCTCCACCACCTGCGCCACCGTTGACTTCCGGACCGCGGCCTGTTCCTCAACCAGCGCCTGTTTATGAGCCCGAGGTGGAGGAAGAAGCTCCTCCTCCCCCTCCTCCTCCGCCACCACCACCAGCTCCAGTAGTACCACCAAGCTATGTCGAGGAGGAGGAGGAAGCTCCGGTGAGAAAACGTGATGTGAGATGTAACTCTAAGCTAATTTCCTTTTCTCAGCCACCACCTCCCCCGCCGCCGCCCCCCCCACCACCACCACCAGCTCCAGTAGTACAACCAAGCTACGACGACGACGACGAAGTTCCGGTAAGAGAACGTAATGTGGGATCTGGCTCTAAGCTAATTACCCTTTCTCAGCCACCACCTCCCCCGCCTCCCCCGCCTCCCCCGCCAGCCGCACAGCTCGCAGCTCTGACCATAGAGCCAGAACCAGAACCAGAACCCGCCCCAGCTGCTCCTGCTCAGATCCAAGGTGGTAATGGCATTTGTGCCGTCGTTGTATACGACTATGAGGTATTTGTCTCTTAATGCGATCGCTGGCTGCCCTATTGAAGATCCATGCTCGCGTTGCTCATCAGGCTACGGAAGACAACGAGATGAGCCTTGTAGAAGGCGAGTTGATCGAACAGATTGAAGAAATCGATGAAGGATGGTGGAGTGGGGTCGGGCAGGGTGGTGCAAAGACTGGATTGTTCCCTGGTATGTCCCCCGATTCGATATTTCAGCTAATAGACTATATCCTTGATGGTCGTAGCCAACTATGTGGAGCTCGTCGAGACGCCGGAAGCGCCAGAGGTCGCGGAAGAGGAGGAAGCTCCTCCTCCTCCTCCTCCACCACCACCACCACCTCCTCCTCCTGCGCCTACTGCGGTAGGTCCTTTCGGTTATCTTGTCAGGTTCTTGTGTGTTAAACATGGTTTTGAACTGTTTTGTGTAGCCTGTTGCACCTCCAGCACCTCCAGCACCCCCTCCTCCTGCAGTCGACGAAGGTGTCGTCGCCGTGGCACTTTACGAGTAAGCACTGGCGCTCTTGTCACGATCTTCGCTCACGTATGACACACTTACTCCGACCGCCTAGCTACGACGCTGCAGAAGACAACGAAGTCACGTTCCGCGAGGGTGAACGGATCACGGAGATTGAAGAGGTCGGAGAGGGATGGTGGCAGGGTAAGAATCCGAGGGATGAATTGGGCATGTTCCCAGGTGCGTTTGTTTGGTGTTAAAGGTATTTTGATTCTTGGGCTGAGGTTGTTCGGTGTAGCGAATTATGTGGAGCTTGTTGAGCAGTGAAGAGTGGAGGCGGATATGCGCTAGAAAAGGGGAGGAGGTTCGAGGGATAAGACGTTGGTCTCTTTTTGTGATTGTATCAAGATTGTTGTGGTCGTTCTGCCTTTAGGCTGCCTCCAACCTCGCGGCGAGACCCTGCAGGGATCTAATCCTTGCGTTGATAGATCCGAACATATTTAGAACAAGCGCCAGTGGTCGACGATGTGTGTTCATAATTTACGCAAGGTACACCGAGTGCATGTTCCAAGCAGCGTTGCCTGTATCGTAGGGTTAACTGAATTCAACTCGACTTTCAATTGTAAGTCGGAAGTGACGCGGCGGCCGCGACGGAACCATTTAGTTCGCACGCGATCGTTTGACGATTCACTACGAACTTGGAATTGGAGCAGCCTGGTTGTAGCATCTCCTCGGCCACGCCGCTCGAGCCTTCTGCAGAGGGTTCGGATGTTAGGAAGCGAGCGTCCTAATACATCTCACCATGCGACGAACGCATCGAGGCCCTAGCTATCTGACATACCCAGGCTTATAACCAACTATGGAGTGGCGTTGAAACCGGATGTTCAACGCCACACGTCTCCACGGCTGGCAGTGCTTGTTGAAGGGCCAATCTACCGGATACTTATGTGGACGATGTATGCATACATGGCGACATAGGAGATCGTCCAGGAGTCACTATGCGACATCGGTCACCCTACTCCAAGACAAGGAATCGGTGGCGACTCGGAGACTATGGAGCACTTCGGGGCCCCCATAAGTGAAGTTGCCACTGATGTTTGTAAATCTCGGATCAGTGTCAATGCAATCTCTTCTCACATTACGTTACCGCCTAGGTTCAAGGTACAAGTTACCTCCCACCGTGACCGACCCCTTGCCAGTGGCGGCCCGGGGAGTACCCCAGCTGGGCGGGGAGGATACCTGGGACTCCATCTCCTCGTTCTTATACAGGGCCTTTCATCCAGCTTTGTGCTTTCGTAGGAATGGCGGTTCATTATCCTGATCACCCATTATTACCCTGTGACTCCGTGGTCTCTTCACCGTGTGAACTTAAAAGGCGGCCCTGGCAAAGCGTGGAGTCCGTTGTCCCCGAGATAAGGAAGGTATTATTAAAGTCATCCTTGGATTGTTGCCCTTAGCCTTATCTCTGATGATAAAGTTTCGCAGAAATGTGACGAGTTGGTGAGAAGTACGCCCATCCTCGTTCTCCCTTTACTTCCATCTCTATCTGATCTCTGAGGATGTCTAAAGACGAAAGTGCGGTCGACATCAACGTCGTGGAGACATTCGCAGTGAATGCAGGGTCTCCGAAGTTTCACAATGCAGACAACGAGCGACTTGCAGAGCTCGGTTACAAGGCCGAGTTTAAGCGCGAATTCTCGGTGCGAAACGCTCGCCCAACAGTGGACTCGTGATCTGACATGGTGGCATCAAGATGCTAGAAACGATTGCTTTTGCAATCTCGATTATGGGTGTGATCGCCTCTGTGACTTCCACCTTCTCGTTTCCTCTGGTCTCAGGTGTGTTCCTGCCGTATGTTGTTAAGCAAGATATCAAAGGCGGTCAGGTGGTCATGTCGGGATGGTGTGGGGATGGTTCATCCCTTGTTTCTTCGTGATGGCCGTAGCCCTTTCCATGGCCGAGCTGGTGTCCTCCATGCCGTGAGTCAGAAGCTCTGCCTGTGCATCTCATATTGAAACGGCTCCAACATCAGGACGTCTGCTGGACTTTACTACTTCTCCGCCAAACTAGCACCCCCGAAATACGCTGCTTTGGCCAGCTGGATCACGGGGTGGGCTAACATCACTGGTCAGGTCACGCTCGTGTGCTCGATAGACTTTACATGGTCTGTCACGCCATTTTTCACAACTGCTCGAGTCTGAAAATAAACCTGACAGCGCCCAGATGATCACATCCGCCATCACGGTGGGATCGGATGGGGCTATCGTGTTGAGTTCAGGCGCAACGTACGGGATTCTGCTGGCAATCCTGTTTTGCCACGGTCTCGTTTGCTCGGCGGCAACGAATGTCCTTGCCCGACTCAACCTCTTCTACGTCATGGTGAATGGTGCGTCCAATCTGAGTTCCGACACCACTTTCAGTGACGAGTAATGAACCAAGGTGGGGCTACTGTGGCTGCGATCGTTGCTTTGCTCGTGTGCTCCGGTAATAACAAGGTGTCGACGAAAGATGCCTTTACCTTGTTCGAGAACAACACCGGTTGGGCCAACAGTATGTCGTCCTATGACCTATGTGGTGGATGGATGTGTCACTCATCTTGATCAGATGCCTGGGCATTCTTGTTGGCGTTCACTGCGCCAATGTGGACGCTGACAGGCTGTGAGTGTTCACCTCCTTGACACGAGACCGCTTCTAATTCGTATCAGACGATTCTGCTGCACATATTTCGGAGGAGGTTGCCGGTGCGCAACGCAGCGCGCCAATTGCCATCATCCTCGGAGTGGCTTTCACCGAAATCCTCGGATGGCTGTTACTTATCGCAGCATCCTTTGCGACGAAATCCGTTTCCTCGCTTCTCACCACGGACTTGCCCTTGCCAATGGGCCAACTCTTCCTAGACGTACTAGGGAAGCGGGGCATGCTGGTAATCTGGAGTTTCATCATCGTTGTCCAGGTAAGACAACCCCTCAAGTTCTCACACATGGCAAGTTTTATACTGTACGCCGTTAGTTCGTAACAGGGGCTGCCCAAGGGGTAGATGCCTCCCGCGTCATCTTCGCTTTTGCCCGAGATAACGCTCTCCCTGGTTCGCGTTGGTGGAAGCAGATAAACCGCCACACACAAACACCAGTCAATGCTGTATGGTTCGTGATGGTCTTCGCCGCGATCTGCGGTCTTTTCGGATTCTCCACTGCAGCGCTGTCCTCGCTCGCTGGGTCAGTTTTGTCACCAACGCACTTCCAACAACGTGTGCGATTTACGTTCCTTCCCCCACTCTAGGGCATCCGTTATCGGCCTGTATGTATCATATGCGACACCCATATTTCTTCGGATCACTTCTGGGCGGAACGCGCTCTCACCGGGACCCTTCACACTTGGAAGATGGTACATGCCTGTTGGCATCGTTGCCGTGTCGTGGGTCGCCTTCATCGTCGTACTCCTCTTGTTCCCGTCGTCCCAAACAACGAGCGCTCAAGATATGAGTGAGTATTGTCGTTGCCGCTGGTGCGAGTGCTTGGAAGCTGATGTACGCAAGACTATGCTGCCGTGCTCATCATGAGCGTATTCATCTTTGCATCGGTTTCATGGGTGGTATCTGCGCACAAGTGGTTCCATGGGCCAATCAAGAACATCGACAACGGTGGAACTCCATCGTTCGAATCGAAGCAGCTCTAGATTTGACTCTTAAGGGGAGCGAAGTAATCTAGATCATTCCTGTGATGTTGAATGGTCATGCACACGTACGTTCCAGAACTTGACCGAGAGGTAGTCACATCGAAGCGCTGAGGCTGTCAGACTCCCTGACCCCCTTGAGTGCACATCGTGAGTTAGTATTTCCTACTTTTTGTATATCATACTACAAGGTTGAGAAACACCAAAGGTCCCTGTGGCGCACACGATGCAAACCAGAATACATGGTACCCCAAACCCTACGAAGGTCGTCCGTTGATGCTTGATCCATGGGGAGAATGATCGTCTGACCGGTCCACGGGATCCATCTGATCAATAAATCAACCTAAAGCGATGGCATGGAGCGACATATATTAAGGCCCACCTCAGATCGATCATACTCCCTATCACGGTCACGGTACCTCCCGTTCGCATGGTCATGACCATGCCCGTTCATCGGAACGGATTGGGGGTATGAGGGAGGCGGAGGATGTGTGTATGACGTCATTGGCACCGAGGAAGAAGTGCCAGTCGGGGATGGGCGGATGAGGTGCATCAATGACGGAGTGGCGGGCACTGTGATGCTAATAGCATCGAGAAGAAGACTGAACGCGCACAAACAATGAGTGATTCGTATGCATAATCGATGATGTGAAGCGAGCATGGCGATACAGACTCGTTTTCCGACTGAAGTTTCCGTATTCGAGCGTTTGCGAGTTCGAGGTCACGTTGGTATTCGTCGTGTTGCTGTATTGCGGGTTCAGAAGAGGAAGAGTGCGAATGTATGTGGTTGTTCGTCAGCACGGACTCGGAGCTGGTCGGTGGATGGATGGGAGAGAAATGGTTTGACGTACCGCATTGACCTGATCAAACTTTTCACGAAGGGCCTGGAACCTGGGTGGCGCGTGAGCTTGTGGTCGAATGGGTTCGACGGAGATCTGGGATGAAGATGAAGATGAGTTGGAACGTACTTCTCTTTGTATCGCGGGCCACTACGCTGAGGAGGAGCGGGAGCCTGGGCGGGGGGACGTCAGATGTTATTTTCAAGGTTCGACAATGTCCTGCGAGAATCACCGGCATGCAGGAAATAATCAACCAAATCGTACCTTGAATCTTGTGTTTTCCTCAACGGGATGGTGAGAGGGTTTTGAAGCGACCAAGTTGGCCTCCATAGCGTGGGGTGGAAAGGGAGAGCCACGTAAACAACAATTACCCAGTGTTTTGTACCAAGTCATGTCACGACGTACACCATCACTTCAATTTACCGTCCGCCACCGGGGGGGGACCTGTCACTCGCCGTTCCTTACCACTCGCAAGCCCAATCGCTCTCGACAGCAACTGTCCCCATGTTTAGTGCATTGAAAGAAAGACTGGGTATTCGGATGACCCCTCACTCCAGGAAATGCAGCGAGACCCCATTATTCTCAGGATCCGGTGAGTAGTGTGGATGTTTTAAATTTGCCCTAACAATATTTGCATCCAAACGCTGTATCACAGCATATTTCAGCAATCGTGTCCCGAGAGCTTTCTCAGAGAAATGGGGTGGGTCAAGAAAAGTTGACTGACCCAGGCTAACATGGGGATGTATAAAGTGGCACATGGCGGGGAGATTTCCTCTGGAACGACCTTGGACGTGCGAGCTCGCTATTTCTTTGCAACTGACCCTTCGGAGCCGTGGGTGATGAAGCTGTTTGCCAAGTCTGTTATGGTGCGCATATACGGTGCCGGACACGAGATATGGTCGAGTGTATGCGTTGACACTAACATTGATTCACTGTATTGTAGGTGATTCATGCAGGGTGGATCATGCATTGCGTCGACGAAGCCTTTCGGGTGCCCATCGCACAGTATATTCTCGACGGTAGGCCATTTTATGCAGTCATTGTATTGCCCACGTGTTCTTTCTTCCTTGTTCGCCTCCATCCCTCGCGCGGCCAGATCTAGCTACGTACCTAACTTTGCATGCTCCTCCACCCGACAGACAGATTCGTCCCCGAACCCCCTTACAAGTTGACCAACAACTTTGTATCGCCACTATATGTCCCGTTGTCCGAACCAGGAGGACCCACCGACACTGGGTCTGGCGAATTTGGACCAACGCCTGTCCAAACCTCCGATACACCAAGTACCCCGACAAGCGTGCCACGAAAACGTAACCGAGAACAGGCGTATTTTGACTCACCGAGCGGTTCCCTCGTATTCTCTGGGTTTGATAAAGATGGTATGCCACGGCGGCCGAGGAAGCTACGCAAGCTTCGTTTCGATCCTTCGTTCAGTCCAGAGGGCGGAGGACCCGGTAGGGAGGCGGTGCGGGCGGCGGGTTTCGATTGGCCCCGAGATCATGATGATGCTTCGAAGGACGATGATCAATTTAGCGAGGAACCTAGTCAAGATAAGGAGATCGACGCACTGCGTCGTCCGAGTCATACGACCACGGTGTGGTCTTCCGATACACCTGAAAAACCTTTCGCCTACGAATGGCCATCTGCATCATATCGCCTTCTTTCTGTGGATGAACGCCTCCCGAAATCAACCCACGTATCCTCGCCAGCCATCTCCACTGATAAGCAGGGGAAGTTGCCACCAGTCCGCACGATCGACTTTACCAACCTATCACCACCCTCCAGACGTTGGCGTTTCCCGGACGCCGACGGCACGAAAGCTGGAGGCAAATGCGCAATACTATCGGTTGTGAAGTCCACCGAACACAAGGTCAAGACGCCCAAGAAGATCAGCTTTGCGGATCACGCTCGAGTCTGTGTGTACATGGTCTCACCCCGGCGAGCAGATGCCAAGGATGTTGCAGCTACTGGTCCCGCACAACAATATTTGAGTGAAGGGTTCGAGGATGGACCGGGGGTGGAGGGCAAGGCCCGGTCGAGCGACGAAGTTAGGGGTTCCGACGATTCGACTGCAGAAGCAAACAAAGACTCGGCTCCCCGAACTGACTCTCTTCTAAAGACTAACGACGATCCCACTCGGGTCCTTGGTGGGGATCGGTTCGAGAACGACACGCTCACGCTGACAACGGAGGAAGTCCAGGCAATGCGACGTCGTCTCCTCGAGTTAGCAGCGAAGAATGATGTTGACAGTGGTCAGCTTGCCAACTTGTTCGAGCTGGGGAAGACCTTTCGAGGAATGGCATTTCGCCATGTGTGGTGAAGGTGTTTGGGGATGTTGGGTTAGTCCACATAGAATGGGAGACCTTTATTTGGACACGATTGCTTTGTTTCATTATCAATTGCATGATTCTCGGATAGACGCGTTTACTGGGAAGTCCTTGATTTGGGACAAGCAGAACAGTGAGCAGTACGACATTACATAATGTACAATGATGGTAAGTGATCAGGGTATGTACTGTACAGTATGCCAGTAAAAGTGACGACGGTGACAGATTAGGGCAGCTCTAATCGACCACGTATACGGAGAAGTCGAGAGGACCGGCCAGATTTAGTGATCCGGTGTCCGCATGGCAAGGCAAGTTGCAACAAGGAGGTCGGTCATGAACTGAGCCGGCTACCTCCCAGTAAGCTCACCAAACGAACAGATTGATTGGCACGGATTCTCACACCTCATAGATACAGAGTTCTCCGTCCTTGGATATCGCAAACAGCGTAAGGCGGTAGGTCGCCACAACCTGATTCTGGGGGTTCAGGCACTACCAGTGCAATGCAGAAGCGATGCTTGCCCTCAGCCAGCCTTCCCCAATATAACTATAGACGTACCTCCAATTCACTCCCCCATAACCACGAACTCGGTTGCCAACGGTACTCTCTGTCGTCAAGGCCCTTGAACGAGTAAGTTCTATCAGAGGCAGAGGATCCTTTCCCGCGATGAACTTCGACAACATGTCGTTCCAAACCGATGGTGATGCTAATGGGGCCTGGATGCGGTGCTCCTATAATCGGCGGTCCAAGATACGCAGACTTCATATGGCAGACCGGGACACCGTTCGGACTGCCAACATGGAGTATAGATTGCCAGCTCGTCGTATATCGGGTCCCTTTTAAATAATATCTGACACGTCCTCGTCAACATGCACACGCCCATCGAGAACCGCAAAACCGACCCGGATTGCGTACGCGTGCGGCACAGCGATCACGGCGAGGATTATGGCATCAGAAGGCTCACCTGGGTGTCTTTCTGTCGTCTGTCCTGACAATCTTGTCGTCGCCCCAGATACCGCCGATTCGATAGACGTGTAAACACAAGGGAGGAGGCTCAGTTACCGTGCCTGCTGACCGCTTCGTCCGAAGCACCATGATCCTCAGCGCTCGATAGATAGAGTACTAGTGTGCGTTAGGATTCTTTCTTCACGGAAAAGATGGATCCGCAGCAAAAACACAGGGTGCGCCGGTGCCGGCGTGGAGGGGCTTCACTTTGACGTTGTCTTATAAGAAATCAGAATGGGGATCCCATGCGCGCGATGATGGCTGAAGCTGTGTCCGGGACTGACGCAGGCTAGTGCTCAGTACAGCCCAGTGCCGTATTTAGCGTTCCCATTTCCGGATAAGCAGCCTTGACTTTATTTTTGGACACACGTCCCACCCGTTTTCGACAGGAATGCAAAAAAGGGATGATAGATAATTTATTACTAACCGGGCCCCGCGGTGTGCTGCTTGAGGTTCGGATGTAATCCATGTTGAACGTGGGTCGTGATGGCGACCAGGGTAGTGGGAAGGTATCCGGTCTATGACAGCTGCACAAGATAAGGTTTCCAACAATTTGCTAATATTTAGGTTTCCGGAATGCGATGCTGATACCAACAGAGAATGTTTGCACTGTGAAGGACAGCAGATAGACCAGCATAGCCTGCTATCAGATTTTGGGGATCTATTAATGGTGGTCGGCGCAGACCTGTTCAGACCAAGAATCTGAGCTGGGGACTCGATCTCAACCAGTGCATTGCTTGAGAAACGACCGCACTCACTGTGTCAGTCACTATAACAACCTGAAGTGGATCCCTCACGTGCAAGTGAGAACATGCGATGGATGTCGGTAACATCACTTGGAAGTCAAGTGAGCATATCCGTAACTCGGACACATGCATAAGGAACAATTGATCCACTAAGCTCTCACAAAGGATCTAAGTTCATGAACAGCATGCTACAAAATGTGACCGATTCCATACCGGATAAAGCCCAGCATCTTTGGACACGACCATTGCGGTAACACGATAAGTAGCTACGATCTCTCCTTCTGAGTCCAAAAACTGGAAGACGGGTTGGCAGTCTGTGGTGGTTTCCTCCTGCATGTCCTCCCGCTATAGCCACGCGTGCTGGACTGATATTCTCTATCGTCAGGTCCACGAAACCACTGTGTGCCTTCGGCCGTGCGGCGTCGCGTCCCTATATGAACTGGCAGTCGTGCGGAGGTGATGTTGCCCTAGAAATAGGTCACAGATCACTGGGAGCCCTATATAACCAGACGAAACTCGGCAGATGCAGAGCACCATTGGGTCCGTCGGCATGTAGGGTGAACTGTCATTGCGGGTAGTCCCTGCTCCCTTTGAGGTAAAACGTACAAGTGGTTCGTTACATGACTGCCCCACAAGCGATGGAGAGATGGAAGAACACAAAGGCGATCGCCCAACCAGACTGTAGTGTTGATGTGTCCTACCCCGCGAGTTCTTCAATACTACAGCCGTGTACAATGCTACACAGCCAGGAAGGAAAGATGCCCTCAGGTTAAAAAATACTTTTTAACCTAATTGTCAAAGGGATACAAGCTCAGGAAGCAGTGAAGTTGGAATGGAGGTCACTGGTCCAATTGTGATGAGTGCAAGAGCCGAGCCGGTCGTTGAGTTGTCTGAACAAAATCCCGCGACGTACGGCCGAAGGATGGCTGGTGGTTGAAATTTAAACGTTGAAGGATGTTTGTCCTCACTGACCAAACGTTGTACACACCCTCCATCACCAATTCCTTGATTTTGTATCATCATACACTTACTGTCAGTCTTGACCTAATCTCTGATTGCGTCTTGTCCTCTGTCAATCCATATTTCATCTTTGTCTCATTTTAGGAGGCCCTGCCTATTCACGAACGGAAGTTAACCAGCAACCCGGTTAAATAATAATACTTGACTCTCTGTTCACAACCAGACTCCACCTGTTTCTTGTTTGACTTTTCACTCACGTCCATCTGCTTGTGGCAAAAGAGCTTATTGGACCCAGAGTCTCCAGTGTGTAAGGCTAATCTCTCTTAGGGTGCTAGATCTTTGAGTCTCGTTCGTGAAACCACTGCGCCACAAGAATAGCACAGGTACATGCAGCCTTGTCGTGCCTATCCTGAGTCGCGCACACAAGAGCTGCAGAGCTCAACACTATCCTTCCAGTCGCACCTGAGGAGGGTGACGTGGAGTGCGACGGTGACTGACGCTGTATCCGAATGGTCTCATCTGCTCGCAACCTAAACGAGTCCTACGCTCAGCGTGCAAAAAGGCGAACGCGTCTTCCCTCCCGAACCACACAATAAATCCATCAAGTAACATCCACCCAGCCATACTCCGTCCACACACCACACGAGCCCCAGCGTTAATTCGCCACCCTGGTCGCCCTGCATGGCCCCTGTGCTCAATTGCCCCTCCACTATGTACGTAGTCACTTGCTCACCACCCTAGTCACTGATGCATAGGTTCCAGTGCCCTGACTACGTGCAAATGAGTCCAGTGAAGCTGTACAGCATTAATGTACAGTGATAGTAAGTGGTGTGTATGCCACTAATAGTGACGACGGTGACAGATTGGGACAGCTCTAATCGACCACGTATGCGGAGAAGATTCAAGAGGGCCAGCCAGATCTAGTGATCCGGTGTCCGCATGGCAAGGCAAGTTGCAACAAGGAGGTCGGCCATGAACTGTGCAGACTACCTCCCAGTAAGCTCATCAAACGAACAGATTGATTGGCACGGATTTCTCACACCTCATAGATACAGAGTTCTCCGTCCTTGGATATCGCAAACAGCGTAAGGCGGTAAATCGCCACAACCTGATTCTGGGAGTTCAGGCACTACCGGTGGAACGCAGAAGCGATGCTTGCTCTCAGCCAGCCTCCCCAATATAATCATCTACGTACCTCCAATTTGCTCCCCCATAACCGTGAACTCGTTTGCCAACGGTACACTTTGTCGTCAAGGCCGTTGAACGAGTAAGTTCCATCAGAGGATCCTTTCCCGCGATGAACTTCGACAATATGTCGTTCCAAACCGATGGTGATGCTAATGGGGCCTGAATCTGTTACATCCCCAGTTGGAAGTCCAAGATACGGAGACTTGATATGGCAGATAAGGACACCGTTTGGACTGCCAACATGGAGTGCAGATTGCCAGTTCGCTGTATACCGGGTCACTTTTAAATAATATCTGACATGTCTTCGTTAATATGTCGAGGACCGGAGAACAGACCCGGATCGCGTACGCATGCGCCGTAGCGATCACGACGAAGCTTGTGGCATCGGAGGTCTCACCTGGGTGTCTTTCTGTCGTCTGTCCTGACGATCCTGTCGTCGCCCCAGATAACGCCGATTCGATAGACGTGTAAACACAAGGGACGAGTCTCGGTGGTCGTGCCTGATAACCGCTTCGTTCGAAGTATCATGATCCCTCAGCGTTCGATAGGCAGAGTACTAGTGCCTGTCAGGATTCCTTGCTGCGGAAAAAGACGGATCCGCGGTGGAAGCACGAGGTGCGCCGGTACCCGGCGTTTAGTGAAGGGGTTTCACGATGATTTTGTCTTGAAAAAATCAGCGTGGGGACCCCCGGCGATGGTGGCTGAAGCTGTGTGCACTGGCAATGTACTGATCATACGGCCGGTGCTCAACACAGCCCTATAGTGCCTTATTGAGCGTTCCTATTTTGTTCTGAGGCACGCGTCCCACCCGTTTTCGACAGGAATGCGAAAAAGAGATGTGGATCTATGACAGGTCCACAAGCCTGAGATAAGGTTTCCAACAATCCGCTAATATTTATGTTGCCGGAATGCGATGCTGAGATACCGATAGAGAATCTTGCGTTGTGAAGGACAGAAGATAGACCAGCATCTACCAGATTTTGGGAATCTGTTAATGGTTCTAACGTTCAATGCTAAATTAAGTCTGTTCAGACCAAGAATCTGGACGGGGATCTCGATTTCAACCAGTGCATCGCTTGAGAAACGACCGCAATCAAAACTCGTAGCGACTAGGAGGTCAATCACGAATTGACCCAGCTAACATCCCGACGGGTGAATGAACAGCGTACTAAAAAATGCGACCGATTCCATACCGGATAAAGCTCGCCATCCTTGGATACGGCCATTGCGGTAGCACGATAACTAGCTACGACCTCTCCTTCTGAGTCCAAAAACTGGAAGGCAAGTTGGCAGTTCGTGACGGGTTCCACAGAATCCATTTCGGCACAACGTGAGCGTACCTGCATGTCCTCCCGCCATAGACGCGTGCTGGACTGATATTCTCTATCGTCAAGTTTCCGAAACCACTGGGTGCCTTCAGGCGTGCCACGTCGTCTCTCATACTAGATATGATCACCAACTATGGGATAGACGATGGCGCATTCAACGCGAGATCATCGCAAAACACGCCGACTCACAAAATCTATCGACTGCCCTGTGACATCCCTCTGACACGTCCTATGCCTGGTTGTGTGCTTCTGGCTGTTGGTCTGTTTTTGAGTTCTCGATCGACGCTGCCTCGGCGTTTCGTCTCCATTGTTTGATTTTGGTTCCTGGTAGGATAGGGACGAGGAGCTGGACATTACGGCGGTCTTGACCGGACGACTTGGTCGACACGTGTACGTATGGCTACAACTGTTTGCGTCCGTCATTCATATTCGTGTTCTCAAGAAACGGTAAAGGAAATTGGTTATTTAGCCGTTCACTGCGTGACGGTTACGGGAGGATGGTCAAAACGTGCCTCACTCTGCGTGATCTCTTCAACACCCGGCCCGACGAAGACGCGCACTTTTTCGTCGAGGAGGCGGTATTTGGACATTCCGCGGATGAAAAAACGAAACTCCGCAGATGAGTATAGAGCGCCATTGGGTCCGTCGGCATGCAAGGTGAACTGCCCGGGCCATTGCGGGTAGTCCTTGCTCTCTTTGAGGCATTACCTTGTCAGAGACATTTTTATTTCACCTTTTCACTTCTTCACATTTCACATCTATCATCTCTTCACAGACTCACAGATTCCTTCCAGACAATTCTATCACATTCCATTAACTATGTCATACCTCATGCTTTCCTCCTGGTCTCTTTGTCTAGCACTATATAAGTAGTTGGTCCCTCTGTATCTAGTTCCTCACGTTTGGAATAGTTATTATCTTCTTGTGCAACTCTCATTTTGAGAACCATAAGTAAGAGGCTTGACATTATTCCAAACGTGCTCTCAACCCATTCCCCTCTATTCTTGCCTTCAATTGTGGCTGCCATGAATGGCGCTGCCTTTGTTGTTCCATACTACACTCCCTGTCTTAAACATCGAGCTCTTCGCTCGTCGTCTCACATGCTTTGTACCCGCCGAAAGGCAACCTGGACCCTAGGGTTAAGGGGAATCCGTGTAACAAGTAGAAAGTAGCACAGATTGGTGCTGCCTGTAGAATACTCAGTATGTCACTAAAGTAAAACTAAAGGTAAATGGTCTGATGTAAGTACTGCTTAAGTAAGCAGGTAATACCAAATATGGAATCCTAAATCCAACACTCCCCCTCAAACACAAGGGGCTAACTATTAGCTGTGAGTGTTTATCCAATAGAAGGAAAGATGAAATGTAATGAAAGTATACCAAAAAGTATCTTCAAAAGGAATGTAGTGTTGTCCGTATTGACAAGTGGTGCGTGGCTGCGCGCTGCGCTCGAGCGGTGTCCATATATGGCAAGTCGCGGCTCGGCTAATAGCGCGGTTGCGTTCTTGCTGTATCACTGGGCGCGTGCTCGTCCTAGATCGGCTCTAGCGGCTCCACCTCCACATATCGCGCCTGGGGGTTGGTTCAGCATCATCCCCAGTCCACATGGGATATATCCGGCACGTTCGATCGGTCCGATTCGGCCTCAACGCGTCCGGTTGACTTGGTAAGTCCACCTCCTGGTACTGATCTTTCTAGATCGTGTTTCTGGATGATGCGGCGTGCTCGACTGGTGGAAATAGTCGGTGGGTGACCTGGAATGGCTGGGAGATGGTATGGATGGCCCAGGTACGTTCGTCGTTCTGCATTTGTACCATTCGCGCTGACCTCCTTCTCTCTAGCTAGCGACTTCGTTTTGAGTCGTTCTGACTCACAACGTGCGCCGCTCGTTGCGCCATCTATCCGGCATCGATTCCCATCGTATCCGACTCGGTTGCGCGCGTTTCGGCGCTTCCAATCATGCTCGGCACCTCTGGACTCGATCTCCCCGCTTATATGGCCTTCTGGCCTATTTCCTGGACATAGCGCGTCCGTTTCGGCGGCGCGCTCGTTCCCATCGCGTTTGAGGTACGTCCCGGCGCATCTGGCGCTGTCAGCAACGTTTCCGTGGCCCGGATTAGCCTCGACGCTGCTCGACTTGACCTTCTCGCCCCTACAGCCTCCTGACCCTGTATATCGACACGGCGCGTTCGTTTCATCGACGCGCTCGCTCCCGTCGCCTCTGGGGCGTGTTGGAGTGCTGTGGTGGTCGCCCGGTACAGCTGCCTCGCTGCCCGGCTCATTTGGCTCGTCTCGAGCTGTCTCAGGTGAGTGTTCTTGACATCTGCGCTCTAACCGTTTGCTGAGGCGTTCTGACGCGTCCTGCAGCTTCTTCGGCATGTTCCCGGCGTCCTCGACGTCTCCCGACACTCCCGACGTGTTCGTTTCGGCTGCGGTACGTTCGTCATCGAAGCTCGCTAACCGTTTCCTCTCCCCCTCGAGCTCGACGCTCGGGGGTTTGTTTCGTCGTTGTGCGGCATTGTCGGGCGGTAAGGGTGGTGGAGATGGCTCTGGGGGTGTTCTAGGTACGCCCTCTTCGTTTGCTGAGATGCGCTGACGCTGTTCTTCGTCAGCCTGCGTTGGTCGTACGTGCGCACTCGCACTTCCTCTCTCCCCCGCGATCGACGCGATACGGTGCGTCCTCGCATTCTCTCCGTCGACCTGCGCTACCTGTGGCGCTTCCTCTGCAGTCTCCCCGCCGTCCGTTGCGTCCGCGTTTCCATGCGTGGCGCATTCAGTTGGATCGACCTGCACGTCCGTGCGGTCTCGCGGTTCGACTTGCGGCCTGGTAGGTGGTTCGTCGGGCTTCCCAGCTCGACGTTCGTCGTCGTTGTCGCTGCCCGCACCCTCCTCGGCACTTCTCGACATCCCCGGCAACCTCGTCTCAACCCGCACCTCGCCTCCTCGACCTCTCGTGCCCGCTGGCTGGTCAGGTGGCTCTGTGGGTGCGTCTGGACGACGCTCGCCGTCGCCCGTCGCATCCCCAGTGTCCTCTGACGGTCTGGGTGCGTTCGTCGGCTCAGCGTCTCCATCGGGGTGGATGCGCGACGCGCTTCGTGCGCTCGTGCTGGTGTTCGTCGGCCGGTCCGTCTTGCACGCGGTAAGCTGTATGCCGCCGCTGCTCGCCTGGCCTGTGCGCTCCCCCTCGAGCAGTAGGCTCTGGGATGGATGCGGTAGTGTCGTCACGGTAGTTTCTACCCGACTGTGTGATTCGTCGACGCGCTTGGTATGCGCTCGACGTTTGTCGGTGTCGTCACCCGCTCGTGCTGACGGCGTGGTGTTCGACTTGATAGATGGTGGGGGTGGTTTAACGAAACATGGGCTGCTCGCCGGGGTCGCGAGGCTTACGCCGTCAGTCGTTTCGGCCGTGGTCTCTGTGCCCGGTCCTTTCGCTGCGGCTGCCTCTTCGTCGACTCTCCCGCGCGGCGTTTCGCCCGCTTCGCCCATTCTCCCTTTCATCTGGCTAACCTTCGGGTTAGCGCTCTTGTGCGCACTCCGCCGCTGCGCTCGCATGCCGTCTCGCGCGCCCGCATTTGCGTCGCGTCGTGGGGCTGCGTGCGTGCTGTTGCGTGTGGCATGTGCTGCGCTCTGTGCGCGCGCGTTGTCGATACCCGCTGGTGCCGTTCGTGCTGACGCGCCTGTCCTGACCGTGTCGACTCCTTCCCCAGCTCGGTGCCTTGCTCCGTCTTCGGGCGGCGTGTCTGGTGGGTCGCGCGAACCGTCCGCTGGCGCTATTGGCTCAGCGCGTTCGCTGTTGGTCATGGTGGCGTCAGCGGTCTCTTCGTGGACCTGTTGACGTGCCATTTGGGATTCGTGAGGCTGCGTAGTGGCTGCGCGAGGGACTTCCGAGTCGCGCGCCTTGCTGGCCTCTCCGAGTTCCGAGAGTTGTGTGTCTACTAGCTCCGCAAGACGGTTTCTCCAGCGCGTGAGGAGAAGTATTTCTCGAATGCCTTTGGGCATTTGGTTGGACTTGATGATTGCTAGTACGATAGCGTAGTCGGGTGCTGGTGTAGCGCGTCGAGCTTCTCGCGCTGCCCGAATAAGTATCTCGCGGTAGTCCGACCAATTGCGGCCTTCAAGACTCGAGACCTCGACTCTCAGGCCATCTTCGAGTTCGACTTCGTATGGCATTCTGAGGAGTCTGAGTGAGTGAACTCTTGGGGTCACTGAGGAGCAGCAGGGCTCATAACCTGTA
>JBBPNN010000177.1:0-40778 GCA_038090935.1 Hortiboletus campestris
GCCTCGGACATCCAGGGGATTTCTGTAACAGGTAGGCGGAGAGACTATGAGAAGGGTCTCGACAAGTAGACTCGCAAGTCCACAAGCGGATTGGGCTAGATACTACACTTGTATTGCATAGAACTAACTGGGGAATAGTACAAGTACACTGGGCGTTTATATACGTATGAGCGGACCCTGAATAAGGAGTCCTAAAGGGGAAACGGAACAGCGGAGCACCGTTCTAGAAGGGGATATGTCCGTAAAGGAAACTGGGTCAAGGGAAGGAACGGAAAGGAACGGAACGGAACAAAGGAAGACATACTGTGGACTATGCAAAGGATCAGGAGTCCCAGTTGGAATAGAAGATCAGAAGGTGAACGGAACTCCATCTATGAGTCAAAAGAATCAGAAGGCAAATTGAAGAAACGGAGGAAATCGGAATCGGGGTCGTCGGGAAAAGCAGAAGAAACCCATGAGGCGAACTCGTGTTCCTCGGCCTCGGACATCCAGGGATTTCTGTAACAGTCATAGTGTAACATGGTGCATCAATCTTTTAGTAACAATCTAACTAGTAATTGATACATCTTCACACAACTTACATTCACACAATACTAGTAGAAAACATATTGTATTATTTATTAGTGAATAACAATAAAGCTAATTCTAATTATTATCCTTATCCTGACTCTTAGCCTTATCCTAGCCCTCATTCTAATCCTTGCCCTCATTCTAATTCCAATTCTCATCCTTATCCCAGTTTTAATTACAATCTATCCTAATCAAAGTGATGCCAAACTACACAAGGAGTGTATCAAAAGTATATAATAATAAAAATACAAAAGTGTACCATAAGTGTACCATAAAAGTGTACAAAGCATACAAAAGTCTGGCAGAAGCCTAGTCCAAGGTGTACCAAAAGTGTAGTCAAAAGTGTACCAAGAAAATGTACAAAAGTGTACAAAAAAGCTGAAAGCTGATGTGCATGATCCTTCCAAGTCCACTGTACATCCTGGCAAGGTGCATCAGTAGTTCCATTTGTGGTATAAATCTTCCCCACCTTCTGGAGGCACACACCGTCACCCAACAGTCCACTGCTCACCTCACCCTCCCCATGGTTGTCACTTCCAAGCCTCTTTGGTCTGTTCTGCCCGATGAACTGGAACGTGCAATATTTTTATCAGCAAGCAAGGAACCACATGAACTGCGCAACTATGTACATACTGGTTGCCTGACGCATGAAGCAATGGTTAGTCTGCTGAACGGTCATCTTACTTTGCGCTGAAATTCATCATGTAAAGGGTCAAGCCTATCCTTTACAGAAAGATCACCATCTTTTCAGATGTTGGTGCACAATGTCTGGTGAAATCACTCACCTTTCGGTTGAAGACCATTGTCTACCTTTTCCTTGGCATGCAATACTCCCTGACACCATTAGAACACTCCTCCGCCTCTGTCCTCATTTGAAGAACCTCAACCTACGTGTGGGAGGAAATACTTTCTGTCACTTCAAGACGATCATTGGTGCTCTCAATGACCTTACCCACCTAAGAGTGCTCTTGGTCAATCCTGCCTTGTTGTTCAGCACACACTTCGTGTATCTCCCTGACATGTCTGTCTTCCACCAAGTAACCCATCTTGATCTCTTAACAACCTGGTCTTGGGAAGCCATTACAAGGGGTTTCCACATTCTGTATAAAAGTGTACCAAAGGTGTAGTAGAAGACTTGTCAAGAGTGTAGTCAAAAGTGTACCACAAGTGTTACGCTAAGCATAGAACCTAACTTTATCGGCGGAAGTCACATGACAATTGACGGGTAAAGTCGGAGTTGTTGAGCTTATAGACCTCGTTACCCACAAAGTGAATTGAAGAGTCTATGACACTTGGTAGGCATAGAGACTATGAGAAGGGTCTCGACAAGTAGTTCGCAAACTACCAGCGGATTGGGCTAGATACTACACTTGTATTGCGTAGAACTAACTGAGGAAAAGTACAAGTACATCGGGGATTTATATACTATGAGTGGACTCGGAATAAAGAGTCCTGAAGGGGAAACGGAACAGCAGAATGCCGTTCTAGAAGGGGATACGTCCATAAAGGAAATGGGGTCAAGGGGAACAGCAGAAGGAAATGGGAGCAGAACAAAAGGAAGACATACTGCAGACTGCGAAAAGGATCAAAGAAGAGAAGTAAAGGATCAGGAGTTCTGGTTGGAATGGAAGAACAGAAGAAGAACAAAACTCCATCTAAGGATCAAAAGAATCAGAAGGAAGATTGAAGAAACAGAGGAAATCAGAAGAAGAGTCCTTAGGTTCCCATGCAGAAATCCATGAAGCGAACTCGTGCTCCTCAGCTTCAGTCATCCAGGGGATTTCTGTAACAACAAGTGTATCAAAAAAGTGTTCAAGAGTCTAGCAAAAGTATAGACAAAGTGTAGCATTTGTGGCACATTTTCACTAATTAAAGTATACATAGGGCGAGTGTAACAAATAATGTAGCTAAGCCAACTCCCCCCCCATATAGAGCCTGGCCATATATTTGGTCCAGTTTGCTGTGGGCTGCAAGAGACATGAGTTTTGATATCCACTAAATCACTTTTTTGGCATTTTTGGCCCTAGACAAATTTTAAGAGTGTACTTTGGCTACACTTTGTTTGCTACACTTGCTCTACACCTTAATTACTAAAAATGCGCCACAAATGCTACACCTTGCTACACTTTTTCCATCTCATTGTTTACTACACTTTGCTTACACTTTTGCTACATTTCAGCCACCACATTATTTGCTGCACTTTAATTACCTAAAATGCGCCACAATTACTACACTTTGTCTACACCATTGTTTACTACACTTTTGCTACACTGTTGACTACACTTCTGGCTACACTTGGGCTACACTTTTTGTTCACTACACTTTGTTTACACTTTTGCTACACTCCAGCCACCACATTGTTTGCTACACTTTGACTACACTTTTGACTACACTTTTGGCTACACACTTTACTACACTTTGTCCACATCATTGTTTACTATACTTTGTTTACATTTTTGCTACACTCTAGTCACCATATTGTTTGCTACACTTTGTCTACACTTTAATTACCAAGAATGCACCACATTTACTACACTTTTAACTACACTGTTGACTACACTTTGCTAGACTTTTGTACGCTTTTTTTGGTACACTTTTGACTACACTTCTGGTACACTTTGATACACTTTGACTACACTTCTGACTACATTTCTGCTACTTTTGCTACACTTCTGCACACTTTTTTGGTATACTTTTGTACACCTTTTTGGTACACCTTTAACTACACTTTTGGCTACACTTTTGATACACTTTTGATACACTTTTGTACACTTTTTTGGTACACTTGTGATACACTTTTGACTACACTTTTGGTACACTTGTGACTACACTTTTGACTACACTTTTGGTACGCTTTTTTTGGTACACTTTTGTACGCTTTTTTGGTACACTTATGGTACATTTTGACTACACTTTTGGTACACTTTGGTACACTTTGGTACACTCTTGACTACACTCTTAACTACACTCTTGATACACTTTTGGTACACTTTGGACCAGACTTCTGCAGTACCACTATGATACTATGAATACTATACAGTAAGGTTACTATGAAAACACTATGGAACTATAAACACTATGAACACTATGAACATTATGACTTATCTATGAAGACACTATGAGAACTATGAAAACACTATGACCACCATGGCAAAATCCTTGATTTGCTGATGCTGATGTTTCCTGTCTCTCACTGGCATGAACAAGTTGCTTGCTAACTTGAGTGGGGAATGCTCAGCATTGCAGCAGGCAACTTGAACTATGATGCCAAACTTGAAGACATGTATCACTGGCTTGTGGACAATGTTGCTAGGAATGTTGAAGGTGATCTCCAAAAGGAGTAAAGTCACTCTTAAAGAGAGCCTGGATCACAACAAAATTGTAATCATACATCCAGATAATTTATGATGGGCAGTTGTATTTACTGCCATTCACTGTCACTGCATGTCACTTTTGGCTACTAAACATATTTGTTGACATCTTTCAATTCTACTGACAGAGCTATCACATTAGGGAAAAAAAGCCTAATTCTGGTTGTAACCCTAGTCCCACTGATATTGACTGCAAAGACACCCCGAGTTTGTTATGCTAAGCGTAGAACCTAGCTTTATCGATGAGAGCCACATGACAAACAACGAGTAAAGTAGCAAGTCTTGAGCTTGAGGGCCATGTTAACCTCAGAGCTAGTCGAAGAGTCTTCAATGCTTGGTAGGTGTAGAGACTATGAGAAGGGTCTCGACAAGTAGACCACAATCTACCAGTGGATTGGGCTAGATACTACACTTGTATTGCATAGAACTAACTGGGGAAAAGTACAAGTACACTGATTTATATACTATAAGCAGACCCTGAATAAGGAGTCTGAAAGGGGAAATGGAACAGCAGAGTGCCGTTCTAGAAGGGGATACATTCATAAGAAGAATCAGGAGAAAACGGGTGAACTATGGACTTCAGAAAGGAACAATAGTGGAACAAAGGAAGACATACTGTGGATTGCAGAAAGGATCAAAGAAGAGAAGCAAAGAATCAAGGAGTTCCGGTTGAAAGAGAAGAGCAGAAGATGAACAGAACTCTGTCGGAAAGAATACTAAGGATCAAAGGAGTCAGAAGGAAGATCAAAGAAATGGAGGAAATCAGAAGAAGAGTCCTTGGGTTCCCACATAGTAATCCATGAGTTGAACTCGTGTTCCTCGGCCTCAGACATCCAGGGGATTTCTGTAACAAAATTTCCATAGTCTGGAGTGCTGCTTGCCACAGGAATTGTAGGCATTACAAACATGTGAGTTAGCTTACCTAAGCATGGTCTACTTTCTGTACATCTTAGTTAGTTACACCTTGGCTGGTTTTCCACATCAGCAAAAATCCCATGGACTGTTCAGATCTGTTCAGGGCTATCTAGGCCCTTCAGACACTACAGCCTCTTCAGCTAGGTTCCTATCTGGGGAGGTCTGTAGATGGTCTGTGGATCTGTACATATAGTGGAATAATACATAAGAATAACAACTTGATTCTGTATCTTCAGTACTAGTACATATTCAACATATTATTACTAACAACTATATATGACTATATCAAATCATCATTATCCAATATATAAATCTACTAGTCTCTAATACAATGATTGTTAAACTCAGATATTCACTAGGGTGCCCATATGGTACCCAACCATAATGATAACTGTATAGTACTGTGATTAACCATACTAATTGAACAACATGCAATAGTTTTAAAGTTCTATAACTATAACATTACTATTAATCATAAGTTGTATATAACCCATTAACCATGATTGTACTTTCAAATTGGCAAGTCCCAGTACTAAGTATTTGTACTACACTTTTTTGTTACACTTTTTTTGTTACACTTTCTGTACACTTTCTTGCTACACTTTTGTTACACTTTTTGTACACTTTTTTGCTACACCTTTTTGCTACACTTGTTTGCTACACTTTTGTTACACTTTTTGTACACTTTTTTTTGCTACACTTTTGCTACACTTTTGCTACACTTTTTTGTTACACTTTTTGTACACTGTTTTACTACATGTTTTGCATACATTTTCACTATTTACTCTGGTAAAAAAAAGTGTACAATCAAGTGTAGTTAAAAATGTACCAAAAGTCTTACAATAGAAAGTGCACAGAAAGGAAGAGAAACTGTACAAAAACTGTACCAAAAACTGTACCAAAAACTGTACCAAAAACTGTGGGAAGAGTGTACAAAAAGTGTATTAAAAAGTGTACAAAAAAGTATAGTGGCATTAGGGGGTCTGTGGGAACTGCAGGGCTGTGGACCTGTGGTGGTCTTTGGAGTCTATAGGAGTCTACAGACAAAAAGGTAGTTTGCTGATGCAACTACTGAGGTGAGTACTTTTATTACAGAGCTACCTATTGTAGTACTGACTACCTACAGTACTTCCATATTCAATAGAGATTGATATAGCAACAGATATGCTCCACACACTGATAGGAAGGAAAGGTGCTGCCTTCAAATAAACATCCCAATTCACATGATCATAAGGAAGACACAAATGACCATGGCCAGCAATTCTCAATCCAGAGCTCTTTGAGACATCCTGTGAAAAAGGTATTCCTGTGTTACATAATGTAATTGGGAAGAGGCTCATAAGTGAAGATCCAGAGTTCTAATTGAAGCTTTGTGAGCTGTGAAAACTGGGCCAGATCATGATCCTGGTTTCTAACATTCATTCTCCTCAGACAAAAGAATGTTGAATCTCAAGAAAACCATTTAAGAACTGCACATCTGGCTTACTAAATCTCACAAAAAGCCCATCAGGAGAGGGATAAAATCATTGATTCATTCTCCTCTCAGAGTCCTTGAGCTTGAATTTATCCCTTGCAGGGACATGCATTGGTGCAAGTCATTGCTTGTAATAAGAAAGCCATTGTGTAACTTACTGTTTTGTCTCAGACTCACCATGCTGTCAATCACTTGACTGGATGTGCCAGAGGCATGCTTTCCAAGGAGCATTGTATGTACTTGCTGTGAGATAAGAGTTTTGATCTATGTATGCTGTCCACTAATTGTGAGAAATGAAACTGTCACTGTCAGTGAAATATAATTGGCTACTAGTATCAAGTGTGTTGGATAATTTGACCAAGTGTCATGAGTGCTGAAGAGTCCAAAGGCATAACAGTTGAGTGGTGCAACTTGCCACCTGTTACGCTAAGTGTAGAACCTAGCTTTAATCAGCAAGAGCTTTGTGACGAATGATGAGTAAAGTATCTGTTTTGCTAGAGGGCCATGACCTTTCAGCAAGTATCAAAGAGTCAACTGCACTTGGTAGGTGTAGAGACTATGAGAAGGGTCTTGTGTAGTAGATCACAATCTACTAAATGGGTTGGGCTAGAAACTACACTTGAATTGCATAGAACTAACTAGAGAAACACAAGTACACTGGGTGTTTATATACTGGGAGCAGACCCTGAATAAGGAATCCTAAAGGGGAAACAGAACAGCAGAATGCCATTCTAGAAGGGGATATGTCCATAAGGAGAACAGAATGGAATGGGTGAACTGCGGACAGCGGATAGAAATGGAATGGAAGAAAGAAGACATATGAAAGAGGAAAAAGGAGTTCCAGCAGTAAAGGAAGCATGGAAAGAATGGAACTCTGTTGGATTCGGGATCAAAGGAATCAGGAGGAAGATCAAAGAAGGAAGCAAAATCAGAAGTGGAGTCCTTGGGTTCCCACACAGTTATCCACGAGTTGAACATAAGTCATCTGGCCTCAGTAATTCAGGAGATTTCTGTAAAATTACCTCCATTGTATATGTACCTGAGACACTATCTCAGAAACTAATGTCTCCATTGTTGTTGGTCTCATCAGGATCTTTGCCATTGACGTTAGAGAGGTAGACTGGACAGGCGGATTGGATATGTCCAGAGGTCTGACAGTAGGGACACTGATAGGCAGGGCAGAAGGGACAAAGGTGGTCAGAACTTTAACAGACGAAGCAGCACATAACTGCTTGATTGTGATGTCTAGGGAGCGACACTCCTTGAACAGTAGTAATACTGAGGTTGCAATTGGTGGCATCGAAAAGAGACTGGAAGACGGATAGGATGGTGTTGACCAGTCAAGAGAGGTTGAGTTCAGGAGCAGGTCTAGGTCTGCATCTCTGAAATGGGGGTGGTACAGGAACAGAGCTCTGGGACAAAGAGGAGAGGCTCTGCAGTGAGGTGTCTGCAGTAACAACTCTGGAGTCAAGGTTCAGAGTAGACTTGGGAGTGTGAAGTCTGGACTTGGGTGTCTTGTTGAACGACCCCTGGAAGAACTGCCTTCGTTGCTCCTTGTTGCATAATCTGATAGTTGCAGCAAAGATCCACTGCATGACCTCCTCAGGAATGAGATGGAAGAAGCAAAAGAAGTTGGTGGTGGCAAAGAGTTGTAAGACCTTATACCGCTGTGCGGTGAGTCTTTTATTCCATCACTGTGTGTCCTCAATGGAGAGGTTGGTGGACATTGCCAAATGGAGTCGACCATGGGAGTAGTTGTGGTAGAGTTGAATGAGGCCTGTGGTGAAGACTTCTTGGTCATTCCGAAACTCCAAGCTTTGTTCAATGGAGAGAAGCACTGAGGGGTCTTTGAGGACTGATGTGAAGATGACATGCTGCTCTCAGAGGGGAAGACAAGCAATGGAAGTGACTGGGATTACTGAAGAAAGCGGTGCAGAGATGTCAAAGGTGGGGGAAAGAGACATATCAAATAGTTGGCAACAAGGTGGAGTTCCTGGGCATTTAAATACCCAAAGGGAAGCTCAAGTTGAGAGGTTGGAAGAACTTGGGTGGAGCGGAAGTGGAAAAAAGCATGGAAAGGTGGAGTTCTGAAGCTTCTTCAGATCAAATTGGAATAGGATCAAGTCAGGACTATGCAACTGTGGAGCACAACAGGGTGGAGATAACAAGAAGGAGGGAAAAGAATAACCAGTGGCTGGGAAGGTGAAGCCGGCGGATGGGGAGGAGCCAGCAGAGACGATAAGGTTGAGGACCAGGAAGAGGTAACTGTAGCAAACTCTTTCAGTCTAGAGAGTTTGTAGGCTTGTAGCATGTATGTTGCATGCAAAAGATGGGATTCTGGTTCCCAAGTGTCCTCAGCACAAGAGTATCCAATCCAAGAGACAAGAAATTGACAGCATCCAGGAGATCCTCAGTGAGTATGAATGGTCTCGATTTCATATTCTTCTTCTCCATTGATGATCTCAGAAGGAGGATTGAAGTAGTTCAGTCCATGTTTATCAGTTTTGGTAAAGGTTGAAAGGAGGGAAGTGTGGAAGATGTTATGGATCTTCTTCCAAGTAGGGGAAAGCCGAAGTTTGTAAGCATAGGGGAAAATGACTGTGTCAATCTTGAATGGTCCTTCATGATGGAGAGCAAGCTTGTGAGAGGGGAAGTTGAACTTGACATTTCGAGAGTTGAGCCAGACCTTGTCTCCTACTTTTCAAGGGGTGAACTTCATTCCAATGTGCTCTTTGACTGTCTGAGTGGCTTTAGCATAAGCAGTGGTATCCTCCTTTCGTGTGGTATCAAGAATTTCTAACTGCTTTTCCAAGGCAGGAAAAAAGGTGGTTTCAATTGGGGGATATGCATGGGGTTCATACTCATGCATCAAGGAGAACGGAGTGATGTTGGTAACAAAGTGGACAGCAGAGTTGTGGGAGGACTCAGCCATAGGCAAGAGTTTGGCCCACTTCAAGGCATTTCCTTGGCAAAAGATTTGGAGATATGTTTCGAGTTCCTGATTAACTTGTTCAGACTCTCCATCAGTCTGAGGATGGTAAGTGGTAGAAAGGGCAACATTGTAGGATAGGAGTCTGGCGAGCTCCTTAGCGAAGGCAGAGGCAAATTGAGGTCCACGATCAGAGATAACCTTGTTGTGGAGTCCAAATTAACAGAAGACATGTTTGAAAAAGAGGGATGCTATCCCTGCCGCATCGATTGCTTTGTTACAAGGGATGAAAATCACCCCCTTAGTAAGCCCATGGTTGACCACGACCAGCACAGAATCAAAACCAGAGGATAGGGGGAGGTTGGTAATCATATCACAGGAAATTTGCTGGAAGGGCCAACTCGCAGAGGAGATAGGACAAAGACCGGGGGCCACTGAATGAGTGTTGATCTTGTTGGACTGGCAAATAGCGCAACCAGCAACAAAGCAGTGAACAAAGGTGGTCAGACCAGGCCACCAATAATTGTGCTGTACAAGGTAAACAGTGCAGAAATACCCTCCATGACCCCTAGCAGGCAAATCATGGAGACTGAAGAAGGTCCTGCCAGGTGGGCTTGGGAACATAAAGACAGCCCTTGAAGTACAAGGCACCATCAAAGAAGGTCCAATCCTTGGGTGAGGCATAAGGAAAAAGTAAGTTGCCTTCAGTTAAGGCTTTGACAGCGTCAGAAACAAGGGGATTGTCAGTGGTATGTTTGGCAATCTTCTCAGCAATGAGAACATCCATTTGCCCAATGATGATGTCAGAGATGTCCATAGCAACAGGAGAGTCAGGGAGGAGAGTGATAGTGGAGTTGTTGGTGGATGTGTCAATGACATCCCAGAATGAAAGTGCATCTGCAGAACCCATGGTGGAGGTTGATTGTCCCAGCGGAGGTTGAAGTCCTGCAAGAACATTGACCAGCGAGCCTGTCGGTGAGAGAGGTTCTGAGAGGACTTGAAATAGGTCAAGTTCCTATGGTCCATGATCACCGTGACTGGGTGATGAGTGCCTGTGAGGTATTGTCTCCATTCCTTGAGGGCTTGTATGACAGCAAGGAGTTCGCAGTCATATGTATGTCTTCTTTCTTCCATTCTGTTCTTCTTATGGACATATCCTCTTCTAGAACAGCATTCCACTGTTTTGTTTCCCCTTTAGGATTCCTTATTCAGGGTCCACTCCCAGTATATAAACACCCAGTGTACTTGTAGGTTCTCTAGTTAGTTCTATGCAATTCAAGTGTAGTTTCTAGCCCAACCCATTTAGTAGATTGCGATCTACTATGCAAGATCCTTCTCATAGTCTCTGCACCTACCAAGCGCAGTTGACTCTTTGATACTTGCTGAGAGATTGTGGCACTCTAGCAAAATGGATACTTTACTTGTTGTTCGTCACGAAGCTCTCACTGATTAAAGCTACAGTAGGTTCTATGCTTAGTATACCTTGAACATGTCCTCTGAAATGCTGCTAGAGATGAAGAAGAAGGAGAGCAGACCTCTCGACCCCGATCAACTCCTGCTCCACCAGAACTCTTACCTGTTCATCGAGAACTGGATCCACATTCTCATCATCTGAGTTCAGGCAGGCATATACCTGGCTTCTCTGCTTCACCATCCCCCTTCAACTCTCCACTAGCTTGTGCTCCCACTCTCCCTCCTTCTTGTCCACCTTCCATCTTGCAGTTTCCACCACCACCACCTCTCATCCATGATCCTTCTGTAATTCTGTCTAATAAAAAAATTCTCCCTCTTCCAATCATTCATTTGACTCTTCTGACTCTTACCACTCTGACGACAACAATGATGAAATGGCTGATGAGGAACATCTTGCCAATAGGGCTGAGCTCAAGGCTGGCCTGCCAGAAGACTTCTTTGGCTGGGATGAGGATGCCCAATGATGGGTCCTCACAATGAAGGCATACTTTCAAATGTTGCCATGATACTGCACCAGTAAGGCCAAAATCCTCACTCTTTGTAATAAGATGAGCAAGGGATGTGGCACTATCTTCTCTGAGGGTTGATTAAAGAAAATGCTGGACCCTGATGTCTCAGCTGATGAGAAAACTATGGAGAAGTTCTCGAACAACTTTGCAAGAGTTTTCTTCCCCTCAGATCAAACCAGCAAGGCTTGTGCAGCCTTGTCTGATATCCACATGGAAGGGCTGCCTTTTAAAGGGGACTTTCACAGATTCCGCTCTGCTTTTGAACTCGAAGCCAGAAGGAGCCTCATATTGAATCAGCATGTCTTGAAAGACTTGCTCAAGAAAGTAGTGACAAGCGATCTTGCTTTCAGGATGACAGCCATCAAAGAGGAACCCCTCATGGTCAAGAAGTGGCTTGACAAAGCCACTCAGTTTTATGATGTGGTCCAGCACTTGAAACATCTTTGCTCTGGAACTTTCCACTATATTCCTTCCAGAGGTACTCACTACTCTTCCAATACCTCCTCCTCCTGTTGTGACCCCAATGCCATGGACATTGACGCAATCCACCTTACCCCTATCCAACATGCTGAACACATGCATAACAACAAGTGTTTCATTTGCCACAAGGTTGAATGTCACACCACCAAGCATTCCTGCTCAGGTGGAACTCGAGAATTCTCACCTTGACCTCCCACTCCTTTAGCTTCAAGAATTCGGGCTACTATGGTCTCTGTTCCTCTGACATCTCTTGAGGAATATGCCAGAAAGCTCAATATCTCTGACAAAGAGGTGGTGAACTCCCTCAAGATTGTCTATGGGAAAGCATACAAGGATGGAACCCCTGTTGAAACCATGGAGAATGTGGCTAGACTCATAGTTGAAGAAGAACCAGTTGAGCCCATTATCTTCTACAATGAAGGGGCTAACAAGGGACCACAGGATTTTTGAGCAGAGGGAAAGCATTAGTGTCTTTACTCTCCTTTATGATTGCACCTATATTTGTATCTGGAAAAAGTTCACAGTTGATCTCAATTCCTGTTTCTCTTTCTGGATCAAACCACAAAATCAAGGAAATGGATGCATTGAAAGAATTTGTTGATGAAAACTTGTGAGAAGGAAAGATCATTTCATCAAAGTCTCCCCAGGCTTCTCCATTCTTCTTTGTGCTGAAGAAAGATAGAACCTACTGTTCTTGTCAGGATTATAGGTACCTCAATTTTCACACAATCAAGAACACCTATCCCCTTCCTCACATAGCTGATCTCATCGATACCTTGAAGCATTCTCAGTACTTCACCAAACTCAACATCTGTTGGAGCTATAACAACATTTGGATCCACCCCAAGGATCAATGAAAGGCTGCCTTCACCACCCCTCTTGATCTCTTCAAACCCACTGTCATGTTCTTTGGGCAATGTAATTCTCCACTGACATTCCAAGCGTTCATGAACCATATCTTTGCTGACTACCTCACAGAAGGTTGACTTATCATTTATATGGATGACTTGATGGTTCATTCCAAGGACTATAACGAACATATCAAATGAGTTCACCTTGTCCTCCAACACCTTAGGAAACATAAACTAGGTGTCAAGCTGGAGAAGTGCACTTTCTGCACTCCAAAAGCCAAATATCTTGAAATGATCATAGGAGAAGGCGAAGTTTCTATGGACCCTGTGAAACTTACCACCATCGAAGAATAGACCTGCCTGCTCTGTTAGTGCAGTACACTCCTTTATGGGCTGCTGCAACTTTTACAGGAAGTTCATCCCAGATTTCTCCAACATTGTGCAGCTGCTTCTCTCTTTGATGAAGAAGAATGCCGCCTGGCAATGGTTACCAGATCATGAGGCTTCTTTTCAGAAACTCAAGGACACATTTCTTTGTCAGCCAGTATTGCAATACCCTAACACTGACCATCTGTTCTACATAATGATGGATGCTTCTCTCTGTGCTTCAGGTGCCATTCTGATGCAAAAAGATGGCAACAGTGATCTCCATCCCTGTGCATATTACTCAAAGACATTCACCCCACCGAGTGAAACTACAATATCTATGTACAGTATGTATGAAAGAGGAAAGAGGAGTTCTGGCAGTAAAGAAAGCACAGAAAGAATGGAACTCTGTCAGACTAAGGATCAAAGGAATCAGGAGGAAGATCAAAGAAGGAAGCGAAATCAGAAGTGGAGTCCTCAGGTTCCCATGCAGTTACCCACAAGTTGAACATAAGTTGCTTGGCCTTAGTAATCCAGGGGATTTCCGTAACACTGCCCCTCCTAACACTTTGTAATGTGATTTAGCTTGGGAGAAATTTGGATCACCAGGTCTTACACTGGTCACATTAGATCAAGCCTCATGCAGAGGTGTGTACATACTGTATTTCTGGATGTTAAATTTTGTAATAGAGCAGAAGATTGCAGTGTACCTGCAAATCAGCTCACAGTACTAGTATAGCATGGTGGGTGGAAGCAAAGGCAAGAAACAAATTACAGGCCGGATGAGACAACTTGACCTCAGGTCCCTTTAGGTAACAGACTCGTCCAGTCACTTTTTGCCACAGAGAAAAAGGCATACAGGACCACAAAGTGTTAGGCAAGGGTGAGGGTGCTAGATGTAATGATGCATTCAGTGTCAGTTTTTCAAATTGGTGCTGACACTGCAATCTGGTAGTTGATATTGGATGTCAGCATTGAGGATAAAGTATCAACAACCATGTTGAACAGGTTTCAGCAGATCCTGAAAGTGCAACAAGTCACAGTGGTGATGCTGTCCAAGCATGCAAAGAATGCAAGTTTGTGGGTGTGCTGTGCTACCAATTGCCACTTGGGGTCAGGATTAAGATGGACCTCCAAATCTGTCAAATGTTGAGTCACAGAGTCTTCAGAAGGCATCTTGGGAACGAGAACAGGTGTACAGGTTCATAGGGGACTTGAATTAGATCATGCTATTGATTGCTTTTTCTTTTCTAGACAGACATGAATTTGAAGGAAGGCTGATACATGTATTAAGCTCCAGCCCAGTGGTCGAACATTTAATGCCACTGCCCAATCTGTGTTGATGAGTGATGTGACATGGCAGTGTAGATTGACTGTTTCTATCTGATGGACATGGGACTTGGATGGCAGACAATGGGGCTAACAAGCCAAGTGCAGCCAAGTACTAATCACTCGGGTACACTGTGGGAAGTAGAATGATTGAAATTTGATGTATCAAGCACTTATCACTGGATTTTCATTGTTGAATTCAATAAATTTGCCATCAACAGTATTCATTGATGCACCAATTCAGTGATTATTGTTCAGTGCAAATACCAATGAATTTTATTTCAATGTGACAAATTGTTAGGATGGCATTCAGACAAGCAGAAAGGCATTGGTACAAACAGAGCTCATCTATGAAAATCCAACTTTACTTCCTTTACCATAAGTTCCCACTACTAATCCAACTCAAACTTGTCACCTGAACCTTCAGAGTGATTAGCCAGGTCATCTGTCATATTTCTTGGTGTAAATACAACATCAGCAAGGCTTGGTGTGTGGTCAATAATCCTCCATTTCCTTTATGATTGAACACATCCAACAACTGAAACAACCCTAGAACCAAGGTTCCTCAGGTCACACTAGAAACTTAGACAAAGAGAAGGAATAAGAGGAAGGCTTGTCAGGTCTAAGAGTCCTTCTTATGTGTTCTGGGGGAAACACCAAGAGAACTAGACTGGAGTTCTCTGGTGGTGGCATCAAGCCTTAAGTACTATCTACTTGTGTATACATGTTTGGATTGTATCTAACAATTCAGATACAAAAGGAGAAATGGGCATAGGGCATGGAGATGGGACATCTTCATGAAACATGTATCAAGGGCCTGGCACAGCCAGGGAATGGAAATAAAGCCAAAACATGAGTGAAATGCATGTGTGAAGAAATGGAAGAGAAGTGTGATCAAATGCTTCTGTGAGGAGGTGAAACATAAGGTGAAATGGAAATGAAAGAAGACCTGTGACAGTAGGAACAGGTGATGCTGTAACGTGAGATGAGCTGCACAGGTGAAGGGTAAAACAAGATAAGATAAAAAGATAAGATCATAGGGAAAGAAACAACTAAGTCCGAAAGCATAGGAGCTTGGATTATACTGTTCGTTACAACAACAGCCCTGATATTCTGCATATCAGTGATCACTGGGGCAGTGAAGCGGGGGAAATGTGTAAGCATCACTGCAGTGTCTTGACCATTGATTGAGGCAGGTGAAATGAGGGCAAGCAAGAGAGTATGACTGGAGAATGTTCTCCATAGTCTCTCCAAGTTGCTAAGCTGGCAAATCGGTATACATTCAACCCTTCCATAGTGAATGGATCATATCTCTGTCTTGTCAGCAGCATACTGAGCCTCATATTGAGAAAAAGAGATCTAGTTAGAACTACAAGATAAGAACATACAGTAAGATTAGTAGTACTCACTCTGACAAATGAGTTGTCCCAATAGGTTGTTCATGCCTGCTTCCACAAGCAGCTGGCTGTGCAAATTTGATCACCACCAGCATCTAAATGAATCTTGCCCCAAAGTGGCATAATGTAGGGCAAGTTGGTGATGATCTGATCCTGTTGGCCACCTATCACTTGCAACAAGTATACAGCAATCTGTTGTCATATGTACATAGTTCTCTGTCTGGCTCAAAGTAAGCAGTAAAAGGACTGGTAAATATCTGATCTGGGTCTGTATGTATATTTCATTGTATTCAGGATGAAAAGGGAGTTGAAAAGCTGATGAAAACTCACATTTAGCATACCTGCACTTGTTGCAGGAGATCCTATTGTTGTTAAGCTGCTGTTGACCAAGCTCTTCAAGTTTGTCCTGCAAATTGTACTTGATCTTAACCTGGCTCAAATACAAGAGATGCAGGACCTGCTTGTTCAAATTGCTCCAGGGAAAATGTCAAGAGTGCAGTCCAAACTGTAGAAAGCCACAGTAATGCTCCATTAAGAAAGTCCAGCTTGTCCAGACTGGTCCACAGAACTGTATTCCAGCTGCTGCATGCAAAAGGCTATGAATTGGTAATGTACAGGTTGACAGTCGAGCTTCATTGTATTGGTAGTAGTACCTTTGAATATGTTCAGAATGATCGTGCAAGGATGGCTATTATATGACAACTTACTTCTCATACCATTCAATCCATTCAATCAGCTTAGTCTCAATTTCATCATTGTGGAGTTCTAACTTGATCATCATCATGAGGTCAGAGAGTGCCAACATATGCTTGTAGTATTTATCATGCTGAAAGTGCCCTTTAAAGAGAATGGGGCAAGGTACATAAACCAAAATCCCCACAATTCAGCTGTAAATGTTGAATGATCTTTGGCAATGTTGCCAAGAGCACATACAAATGCAGAGGGAATGTCCTTGGTTATCTAAGCTGTTTCTTCACCAATCTCAGCCCATATATGTGGAATGATCTCATAGTCTGTGATACTGATATTGAGTCCTTTAAACTGCCCAGTCCAAAGGTTGACTAGAGTTGGCATTATGTTCTTTAAAAATAAATGCATCCACTTCCATGGGACAGACCTTCACTGTGAATAGTAAAGTCACTATAACTCAGTGTTTGATATGATAATAGTTAATGACCCTGTCATATAAAAATTAGTGTCCAACAATAAATATTAATGTCCAACATGACACTGAAGTGAACATCTGATTGACTAAAAATTAGCATCCTTGACATCAAACCATAATGTTTCATCAACAGAAATTTATTATCTGAGACATCAATATGTAGCATCCACCATTGAGCATCAGCAAATTCACAATGAGCTGCATAGCTAGGTTCCCCCCTATGGAGCCCTGTATGAGCTTGTAGGGGCTGCACAGGGGAGGCCTAGCTATGCAGCTCATTGTGAATTTGCTGATGAGATTCCACTGGATAAATTGGAATATTACATACATATAATTTATTCTGCAATTGTTACAAAAATCCCCTGGATGACCAAGGCCAAGGAGCACGAGTTCAACTCATGGGTAACTGCATGGGAACCCGAGGACTCCACTTCCGAGTTTGCCCATTTCTTTGATCTTCCTTTTGATTCCTTTGGTCCTTAGTGATCCTTGTCTAACGGAGTTCCATTCTTCTTCTGCTCTTCTCTTCCTATCAGAACTCCTTGATCCTTTTTATATGTCTTTCTTTGTTTCGCTTCTGTTCCTTTCTGCAGTCCGCAGTTTACCCATTCTATCCTGATTCTTCTTATGGACATATCCCCTTCTAGAACGGCACTTCACTATTCTGTTTTCCCTTTAGGACTCCTTATTCAGGGTTTGCTCATAGTATATAAGTGCCCATTGTACTTGTAGTTTCCTCAGTTAGTTCTATGCAATACAAGTGTAGTATCTAGCCCAATCCGCTGGTAGATTGCGATCTACTTGTCGAGGCCCCTTCTCATAGTCTCTATGCCTACAAAGTGTCGTAGACATATCAACTAGCTCAGAGGGTAATGTGGCCCTCAAGCTCAAGACTTGTTACTTTACTTGTTGTTCATCATGTGACTCTTGCTGACAAATCTAGATTCTATGCTTAGCATAACAGCAATAGTATTCTAGTACAATGAAGCACATTTGTGACAAGAAAGAAAAGTAAGGGTGAATCAGGCATCCTACTAGTTGTTGTCAGCATGCATGGGGGCAAAGGTACTAATAGCAGTGTCAACATCATGGTGGCATTGTTACCATCACGTGATTGGGTCAATGAGTCAATGGTTGCCCTCATCAGCTTGCACATTGTGTGATGGAATGAGTGGTAGCAATGGCATGGATGTAATGGCATGCACACCATGTTGGTGTGTGCTTAATGGCACCATTGCATTGTCATTGTTGTCGTGGTGTTGCCCTCCATGTTTTCCTTGTTCATGTCATGGAAGAGATGGTAGCAGTGCTGCAGGCACACCATGTTAGTCTGTGGTGAGAATGTTACAGAAATCCCCTGGATTACTGAGGCCAAGGAACTAGAGTTCAACTCTTGGGTAACTGTGTGGGAATCCAAGGACTCCAATTTTGATTCCTTCTTTGATGTTCCTTCTGATTCCCTTTAGGCCAACAGAATTCTGTTCTTTTTATGCTTTTATTACTGCCAGAACTCCTATTTCCTTTTACATATGTCTTCCTTTCTTTCTTTCCATAGTTCACAGTCCACAGTTCCTGATCTGATCTAATCTGATTTCTTTATGAATGTATCCCCTTCTAGAACTAGAGCATATCATGGGTATACACTTGAGTACCAGCATTAATACCCACACCTATATCCTCAAAGGATACATACCCTTGCTGGTGGGTATGACAACATGATACCCATATCCACATCCATCATGGGTATACCCACAGATCAGCAACATCATATTTGTTGCTCATTTTATAATAGCACGAGAACTACACTTAGGCTTGGTTGCTTTGATAGTACTAATGCTTGGCCACTTGTCTTTTTCATGACCCTTTCATGATGTAGATTGAAATATACATACTGTAGGGTCTATAAACTGATGAATTCCACATGCATATGAATATCACTAGAGTTTAGCATGGATGAACCCATGAATGCCATTACATCAACCTGCACCCAACCTGTCCAAACCTATACCCACCCAACCCATGTGTACAATTGCTGCAAAGATCTGACAAATGCAAATGAGTCACATGACAGAAAAGTTGGTGTCCAATTGTGGCATGGGTGTTGATCATAGGTATGTACAGTATATACTGTACCCATGGGTTGTACATAACTCACAGATTCATGGACTCATCAGTGGCAATCCACACCCATACCACAGGCACCATCCATATCTGTAACCCATCACAGGTGATTCATACCCATGCAGAACTCTAAATATCACTGATATCCATGGGTATGGATATACATACTGTACATATACCCCTGAGGGTATGGCTAAGGGTGTGGGTATTCAAAGGGTATCCAAAAGCCATACCCACACCCATACCCTCTCATACCCTTACCCATGACCCTTGTGGGTTTTCCATACCCACGATATGCCCTATCTAGAATGGCATTTCACTGTTCCATTTCCCCTTTAGGATTCCTTATGTATTTATTCAGGGTCTGCTCCCAGTATATAAATGCCCAGTGTACTTGTAGTTTTCCCCAGTTAGTTCTACGCAATTCAAGTGTAGTTTCTAGCCAAACCACTAAGTGGTAGCAGCCCACTATGTGAGACCCTTCTCATAAGTCTCTCTGCCTACCAAGCATAGTAGACTCCTCAATACTCGTGATATCTTACTCATTGATCGTCCCAAAACTCTCACTGATAAAGCTATGTAGGTTCTATGCTTAGCATAACAGAGAAGCCTTTGCCAAGAGTGGTACTTACTTGAGGCTGATTACATAATCTGCTAGGCATCTGCTCCCTTACTATGATTGAATCCACCTGTGAACCAGTCTCCAAATCTGTAATTCATTGTGACTGCAGTCTTGAACACTTAATAGATAGATATCACTCATCTGATGAGCTCGAGGTAATGAGGAAGGTGCAGAAGGTGGGGAGGACACATGATGGTGGTGGGGAGATAAGGAGATGAGTCTGAGTCTGAAAATGTGACACAACTTGCCACACTTGCAAGTGACTCATGACTCATGACACAACGTTATTGGATTTTCCCACGAACCACCAGCAGGATCCCCATCCAATCATGTTGAGGGTCAGTCTGTCAGAGTGATTGTCTCTGGCCAAGTCCACCTGGGCAAGGGCTTTTATGCTGAGTTATGAGACTGCCTCCTATGTAAGTTCCAAATGTGCAACATTAAAAATTAGTGTCACTCAGGGGCCTGATGTGAAAAATTATTGCCATCTATGACTGACAGCAAAAATTAGTGTCTTGCAATGGACATTAACGAGAGTGCAAGATCTCGCTGGGTGCAGAGACAACAGCGAAGGGTGAACCTGTGAGGAGAATACTCACTTAGGTACTTCGCAGTATGAAAGACTTGTTGCTAGTAGCTATTCACTCGGTGGGAGGAGAGAAGAGCTTAGATTTTGAGTACCAAAGTACTCGGATTTAAGTAGTGTCTAGCTACTGTTTGTATCTATTGTGATACCCTTCTTAATAGAGAAGGTGGTACAATTGTGAAATAATCATGAGAATGAATGGTGCAATGCACAGCAATGAGGGATAAAGGCCATTGGCTATTAACCATAATGGCGTGATAATCGCATGATATGACACCATCTAGATAAGAATAGAAATGATGTCATAGTTATGTCATAAAGGTCTAGGACATATGATGTCATGAGTCTAGAATGTATTAGTAATCATGAAGAGCGACCCAGACAAGATAAGATAATAATTATTGAATCATTGATTCTCAATAGACATTAAATAGCAGCATCCATGACATCAGCATCATGGACATTCAAGATGGGTGAAACAGCATCTGGGATGCTAATTTATGATGTTTTTACTATTCACAGTGCCTTGCATAGTTGAGGCTGCCAACTTGCTGTAAAGCAGGTGCGCCACAAATGCCACTCTCCTTGGCAAGGGTGGCTCACTGCTTCTTTGTTGTGACTAAATCGAGACGAGAGACAGTTGCAATGAATTCTTGATGTGTACAAAGTAGAAGTTCTCATGGATTGATGGATGGATGAGTCTGGTGAGGCAAACTTGGTGTATGAAGTGGTGTATGTATGTTCCTGAACAAGCTCTAAGGGTGTGACCGGCATCCGTTTCCTGAATTTTCGGTGCTTTCACCAACGAATTCCAATGATCTACTCGTCTGGAATCTGAGCAAAGATCACACAAATTTCGTTACAAGATGAAATAGAATTCAGACAAGATTTTGCACATTTCATCGATTGGTGTTTCACCGATTTTCGTTGACTTATCAACAAAAAGTAGTGTATCTCCCTAGTAAATTTCATTGCAACAATCAATGTTCTTTGGCAGTAGTTCTACTTCCCACAGGGGGTAGAGCTGGTCCTCGAGCATGGAACCAACGACGCTGGTAGTTGAGCAGGTTGGGCTACGCTTCCATTTCCCTTGTTCTTCACTCCTGCCGATCATCGATAGCATCGATCATCTATCACACTGCCGTGCAACGCTCTCTCTGATCGCTTTCTCCTCTTCTCATTCGCATTCACTAGTCAGTTCCAGATCCAGAGCAAGTGTCTGGTCTGTGATTGAAAGACGGATCCTGTGCTCAGATATGATAGGACGCGCTTTCCAAGTTTGTTCAAGGAAGTGCAGATAAGTAACTTATTAAATGTGACGCCCCGTTTACTTCTTCCCCTTGCCCGGTTACCAGCGAACGACGCATCGGCCTCTGAGAGTTGAGAGTGCTCACCCTGGTTCTTGGCTCTTCAAAGCGTTCCATTGTTCCATGGCACATAGCGGCCCGGGACTCCCAAAGTAATTGGGGATTTGGGTGTGGCGTGGTCAGGTCCCTGGAAAGCCCTAGATGTGGAGCGAACAATGACGGCAAGTTCCTTGTTGTTTTAAACCAAGAGACCAGCCACTTCGGCGTCGTATGCTTCCCATTCATTTTCTCTCTGTATCTCTTATCGATGAGTTCTTTGCTAGCTTGACTTGGGTGGAGAATCCTCGGTATCACAGCAGGCAACTCGAACTGCAATGCCAAAGACATGTATCGCTGGCTTGTGGACAACATTGCCAGAAAGGTCGAAGGCAAAGCAGCGTGACGGGCATCACCGGAATGACAGAACGCTGGACAGGTCTATAGTTTTTTTTTTTGTTTCATCCAATCTTGGTTCTTCCCCGATCTCACATTTCCGTCGATCTCGTTTCTTCCCGGAGTTGGTCGGCGCTAGCAGCCTGTCCCTGTCTGTGCACAGTTGTTTGATATGCATGCCCACTAGTTCCTTGTCGCACAAGCATTCGTCAAAGACAAACGTGATGCATTCCGTTCAGACAGCAAATAAAGGGTAAATAATGAGAACGATTGACAAACTCAAATTCAAGCTCAAACGAGTAAATTACTTGTCACAGTCCAACTGTGCCCGTACTAGTACGCGACCCAGACGACGCCAGGTCCACCCCCCCCCCTGTTTTTCCTTCTTTTCACATTTCTGGGTCTCTTTGCACTGAATAGACTTTACCCTCAGTCTGATATCTTGAAGGTTCAAGCTCCTCTCCAGACCCAACGCGTCCTGTAGCGATGGGTACTCACCGTCTCCCGAAACAATGACCCTCTCAAGCAAAGGAAGTCTCATTGATATCGACTTTAAAGACGCCTCCAAGCTTCCATAGTCCAGAGCACTGCTTGCCGCGGAGATTGGTACGGCAACGGATATGGTCCGCACGCCGATAGGAAGGAAGGGTGCCGCCTTGAAGAAGACGTCCCTATCGGCATGAACAGTTCATAATGATTCATACGATCGTAAGGAAGATTCGAACGACCATGGAAAGCAATTCTCGATCCAGAGCCCTTCGAGACATCCCGCTAGAAAATCGGGAAGCTCAAAGCGATCGGCCCGGAAAGGGTGACGAGTGTCAAACAGTTCGAGACGTTTCAACCTTGCGTTTGACCGTGGTAGAATCTCGGTGAGATCCTCGTCCATGAAGATGCAGTGTTCTAATCGAAGCTTTGTGAGCTGCGAAAACTCGGGCCAAATGGAGTCGGCCCTCAAGTGTGTCTGTGGGCCATCAAAGCGAAATCTGTTGAGAGTAAGTTCTTGCAGAGCAAAAAAGTGGGCTGGTCTGGGGCTGCCAAAGGTGGAATTTACGTCGGTGACGCAAATGGATCGTAGGTATGCGTGCTCGGATAAATCAGAGAAAGAACCAGTCTACAACGTAGAGACACAACTTGGCTTAAAATTGCGTCCGGCTGCAAACAGTAGGAGATGCTTGCCTGAGCCATGATGATGTCGACTTCCTGGACCAAGTCGCAAACTTTGAAGATATCGACGGACAGCTGCAGCAACCGAACGCCGGTAGTAGTTGACACCGGGGCCGACTGCAATACGTGAAGGTCCGTTGGTGGATTTCCTCGACTGCGCGGCAAGTGCAGGACTTTGACCCATGAACCAAATGAGGGATTGCACCAAAGGGTGGAATACAGAATTTCACACTGCTTCTTTGTCTGTAGAATGATATGCTCGTACAGAACTGCAGTAGCTGAGCCATGCCAGGACATGCAAACGAGAGGGGCCGAAACAAGAGCAACGTCCAAGATGTGCGACCGGGAGGGAGAAGAGGAGAGGGTGGCGGAATTGAACAGGTCTAATGGTGACCGATGGGGTCGAGGTATCTCACGAAGGATTGTAAGAATGATCTCTGGAGGAACTTTTGCGGCGATAGCGAGCTGCGTCTCTCTGTCACGGTGCACATGCTAGAGTAATTTTAGCGTAAGACAACGAAAGACATTCGAGGACATTACCTTGACATGAACGCCTGACTTGGAAGGCAGCCTGTCCGGTTTGAAGAACAAGATGAGACAGCGGCGCATCTGGATGACGACTCGAACTCGTTCATCCCCAACTCCCATTGGCAACCTAACTCCTCGCCTGCAAAAACCCTTGGTCCCCATTCGATTCCTCTACCCAGAAACTCCTCTCCGCAGGCGTCCGCACCTTCATTGACTTCACCGAATCTGGTGAACTCTCCCCCCAGACCTCGCACACGCACACGACATTCCCCTTCCCGACATTGAATACCACCAGTTCCCGATCCAGGACCGTTCCTTGCCCGAATCAAGAGAGTTCCTGTCTGCCATCTTGGACGTCCTCAGTCGCAGTCCTCACTGATGGGAAGCACCTTGTGAGTGGCGGCTTTGAAGGGAGGATCTGACGTTGGCGCATTAAGGATGGCAAGGAGGTGGGGACGCCAATGCATGGGTGGAGTACTATCTTCAACATTGTGATGTCACGAGATGGAAAGGTGATCGTTAGTGGGACGCTCGATGGCCTGGTGACGGTGTGGAATGCGGAGAGTCATGCAAAAGTGACCGAGTTCGAAGCACACGGTCCAAGCAATTACGTTCGTGCAGTCGACGTCTCGCCAGACGCGACGAAAGTCGTGACTGGATCGGATGACTGCATTGCTTGCGTCTGTTCGCTGTCAACGGGCGAGCGACTGCTCGGCCCCTGGAAACACAACGAGCAGCAAAGTTTTCACACGACGAGCCGCCTCCTCGAGTTCCCAGTCAAAGTTGACCCGGAGTCGAGGACCAGCGATAACAAGCAACTCTTCGCATTATCGCACGACGGCAACATCCACCATGTCGACGTGTCGGCCAAGACTGCGCTCTCAACGTGGCAGATTCACAGCGGTCAGGAAGCCGGTTTCAGGTCCATTGCCCTGGCAAGCGACGGCACATTCATCGCAACCTCCGCTGATTCATTGGTGTCGTGATGGGACACAACGAGCCAAGCGCAAATCGGGACTGTTCTCGAGTACGCTCATCCCATCTGGTCCATGGCCATTTCATCAAACCACGACCTTGTGACAAGCGGAGACAAGCGGATCACCGTCCGGGCACTCTGTGGCACCCTTCCCTTTCACTGCTTGGGCAATGTAAGTGTACCTGCATTAAAAAAAGCTTGCAATCGCAAACCCAATCATGGATCGAAGAGTACGGTCCGGTCGTCTCTCTCAGACAAGGCAGCGATGTCCTCGTCATCATTGGCCGTCACAATGTAAGTGTCCGCGTCTGACAATCACTGATTGCTTTGTACTACACGCCGCATGAGAACAACGACATTGGCATCCGATTCACGACGCTGGGTAGAGAGCAGCGACAGGGGCTGTCGGAGTTTACGATATGGCGCGCCCCTTGATCGCCATCGCAGGCATCCCCGCCTCCGGGAAAACCTCCTTTGCCACCCGCCTTGTCCACCAAGTCAACGCCCTCCTCCACGCCCACCCGTCCGAGGTCCAAGCGGTTCTCATCGGGTTCGATGGCTGGCACCTCACCCACGCCCAACTCGATGCGACAACCCCAAACGCGCACACGACCGACGCGGGAGCCACTGGATGTTCGACGCATCTGCCTACGTCGATTTCGTCGCCCGCTTGCGCTGTGATCCCACGGTCATCTATGCCCCTTCCTTTGACCACACGCTCAAAGAACCAACGCCGGGCGCAGTCGTTGTTAGACTCTCCCACCGCATCGTCGTCATCGAGGGGATATTACCCCCGACGTTCATCCCTGGCATCGGGCGGCTGCCCAGAAGGATGAGCGATGGTGGATCCAGATTGATCCCATCCGGGCAAAGACGCGCTCGGTCAAACGGCACGTACAGATGGGCGGAGCAAAGGACACGAATGAGGCTGTTCAAGCTTGGCGCGCGGAAAATAACGACGCGTTGAACGTGAATATTTCGTACGTCTGCTAGTAGATGGTTACTGGATGCTCTGTATTTCTCTTTGTGTTTGATTGCTATTTTTTTTTCGAATAATCATGGTGGGTAAAAGCGGCCAGAGCAAGCGCCCAGGACACCAAATGATTGTGGGTGTGTGAATCGATTCGATATGGACACTACGTATATCGGACGACAATGGCGTACCGGGGACAAACGACCACCATCCCTCATTCTATCGATCTGATACCTATGTCTTCCAACGTACGCCTCTGGCGAGAGACTCGTGGTGAGCACTGGGCGGGAGGAAAGAACGATGCTAATGAGAACACAATTAAAGAGTCGAGTGAAAACGATCCCTCTTCCAGTATCGTTCACCGAAAGGAAGCAGAACCGATCGTAATTGGTGTTCGAGATGACCTATTATATACAGTCGTGGTCCTTGCCGATGGCAAGCACATCGTGAGCGGTGGCGATGAAGGGAAGATTCGACGTTGGCGCATAGAGGATGGCAAGGAGGTGGGGACGGCAATGGATGCGGGGAGTGCTGTTCGCAGCATCGCAGTGTCACGAGATGGAAAGGCGATCGTCAGTGGGACGGACAGTGGCCTGGTGATGGTGTGGAATGCGGAGAGTCACTCAAAAGTGACCGAGTTCAAAGCACACCGCAATTGGGTGCGTGCAGTCGACGTCTCGCCAGATGCGACGAAAATCGCGACTGGGTCGGATGACCGCACTGTTTGCGTGTGGTCTCTGACTGGCGAGCGACTGCTCGGCCCCTTGAAACATGTCCACAGGGTGCTGGCAGCCAAGTTTTCACCTGACGGACAGCTCGTCGCCACTGCCACGCGGAACCGTGACTCCGTTCGGGTCTACGACAGTCGGAATGGCAGCCTCCTCGTCGAGCTCCCAGTCAAAGTCTACTCGGTGGTGAACCAGTCCCTTGCCTGGGCTAGTGATAGCAACCAACTCTTCGCCTTATCACACGATCACTACATCCACCACGTCAACGTGTCCGCCAAGACCGCGCTCTCGAAATGGCAGATTCACAGCAGTCAGGAAGCTGGGTCCATCGCCCTTGCAAGCGACGGCACGTTCGTCGCAACCTCCGCTGGTTCATCGGTGTCGTTTTGGGACACAACGAGCCAAGACCAAATTGGGACTGTCATCGAGTTCACTCATCCCATCAAGTCCATGGCGGTGTCATCAAACCACGACCTTGTGACAAGTGGAGACAAGCGGATCACCGTTCAAGCACTCTGTGGCACCCTTCCCTCTCACTACTTGAACAATGTGAGTGTACCTGCATTACAAAATGCTTGCAATCGCAAACCGCTCTGTTCGCCATTGCAGACACCTTGCACGCACGAAATTCGACACACAGTGGTTGAAAAAGTTGACGACAATCCAAGTACGTTGGGCAATCAGCTCGCCGAATCTCAACAAAACATCCAGTCCCTACGCGCTCAGGAGGAGAGCTCGAGTATGTTCCCTGCTACCCCAACGTATATTTCCTTGCTTTACGTTTACTAGGTAATAAAATCGCGCGTCTCGAAAAAACCGCCCCAGAGCCCACCAAACCCCAACGCGCAGCCAATGAAGAAAAGTATTTCCTCCACGAAACCATCAACTCCCTTCGCACACGCGACGAAAACTCAAGTGTGTTCGAGCTCGACCCATTATCCCATAGGGAGTATGAGAGGAAGCATGCTGCATTACACGGCATGGGCCGTCACGGAGAAGCTTTCGAGGCATTCAGGGTGATGCTCTCAAGGCTGGAACAATCTCCCGATCCACACATTCACGGTAAGCCATTCTGTCAATATTGCACGCAACAGACGGGTTTGATTGGGTATGGACAGAGCTTCGTAATCAGTACGTCGATGCAACCGACACGATTCAAGAGGTAGTCGAGGAGACTATCCGCCACATGCCGCGTGTTCTCATCGACACCACTGCCGGCCGTCTGTACGACAAAACTCAGCAAGCAGCAGCTTTCGAGGAACTCCCCATCTACGACGAGCTCCGGTCTTCCATGACTACCCAGCTTGACCGTGCACGTATTGAGAAAGAAGTGCAGGAGTTCTACCGATACGTGATGCTATCACACAGGTGGCAGCCCCATGAACCGACATTCCAGATGGTCGAGAATATATCGGTCTATGAGCTACCGGAGTCTCCTGGGAACAGCAAAGTACAAAGGTTCTGTGCACTCGTGCGCTCTCTTCACTTCCAGTGGGCATGGAGCGACACTTGTTGCGTAAACCAGCAAGATAAGGGGGTTCAGCAAGAATCAGTTGTTGCCATGTTCAGGTGGTATCGCGGTTCGTTCCTCACGATCGTCCACCTTCTCGGAGTCTTGTCGGAATCACAGGTGTTTGGTTGCCTCTGGAGGAGCATCTGGAACACTCGTGGGTGGACATACCAAGAATACATTGCTTCCAAGGTTGTCCAATTCTACACCGAGGACTGGAAGCCATATCTTGGATTGGACATTTTCAACCACAAGGAATCACCTCTCATCCTTTCGGAGATGGAACAAGCAATGAACTTTGCCTCGCAGGAGTTGGCCACCCTTCAACCGGGCCTGGACAGGGTGCGCGAGAAGCTGTACTTGGCTTCCAGGCGTCGAACGACACGCGAGGAAGATATCGCATACTCGTTGTTCGGCATCTTCAAAGTCCCGATCCCGGTCATATATGGCGAGGGAAATCAGGCAGTCGGTCGTCTCCTGGAGTATATCCTAACACGCTCGGGTGATGTCGCGCTTCTCGCTTGGACTGGGAAGAGCTCGAGTAGTCATCACAGCTATCTCCCTGCCGATCTGACTGTCTACAACGAAATCCTGCCACCCCACGTTCCACGACCAATGGAGACAGCCGAGATGGATGGCATGGTCGTGGCATTGCGCTCATCGTTGCCTGACCTTTCCCTGACGGTAGTGCTGTACAAGCGGCTCAACCGTCTTACCCCTCTGTCGCTCCTTGCTGGTCGACTCACACTTCCCGGAATTGTATTCCCCCTCGCTGACCACACCCCTCTCCCGGAATCTGATCCAGACTCTGACCTCGCTGTTTATCGTGCGACGTCACCGATGCTCGGGAACATAGAGTTCAAGATGACGGACAAGTTATCTGGGACGCAGGGTTTACTCCTCATTCATCCCTGGATCAGTCCTTTCCTGGACCAGGATTTCTCGCGCGGTGTCGCGCGATTTGATCTTGCCACGCGTGCACTACGGCTCGTCGCCCGGCTCAGGCAGCAGTTTGGGGCACTGTTGCTTTCAACGTTGGCACGCGAGCAATACGAACGGGTTGCGACGGATAGCTTGATCATGGTTCGAGTTTGCGAGGAAACGTCGTTGACTGAATTAATGGATGGCATCCGTACGGTTCACATACAGTAGATCTAGATGGATGGGTTTGGCCCCAACTTTGAGACATTCGAGCAGTTTCCTTGGTAGTTTACAGCGGCTTTCAAAAGTTCGTGGAATCTGACCAAATCGTTTGCGTTTTTGGGCCATCACGTGTCGTCACGTGTTCAGGACCCCGAATGTAACTCAGCTACTGACAAATCAAAATAAACAAACCATCCTCACTCACTGACATCACCAGCTTCGAGACGCTCTATGCACAAACACTGGACACCCCAGAACATGAAGGCTCGCATTCCTGTCTTATACCATAGTGACAGTTTGTCTGTCAAGGAAATCAGTAGCCAACTAGGCATCAAAAAATCATTAGTCTACCTTGTCCTCAAATTGTACCGGCAGTTTGGTGTCGTCTCGAACATCCACAGATACTTGTGCACAGTGGGCCGCCCCCGTTCTCTCAGTCAAGCTGACCTTTCTTTTATTTCCACTCTTTTGGATCATTGCAGGTCCCTCTATCTTGATGAGCTGCAGGATGAGCTGTGGCTCAAACATGGTGTTCACACCACCCTTCCAACCATTCATCGTGCCCTCCAACAGCTCGGCATCAGTCGCAAAGTCATCTCTGCTGCTGCCTATGAATGAAATGAGATGTCACAAGCAATCTACATGAACCGCATCACTGAAGAAGTCCCTGACGCAGGAATGCTTATGTTTGTTGACAAAGCCACGAAAAATGAACATACACTGTTGCGCAGATATGGGCGGTCAGGCAAGGGCGTTTGCTGCATGGTTCAGAGGCGGTTCATAAGGGGTTTGCAGTACTCAATCATTCCTGTCATTACGCTTGACGGAATCATTGTATACAATATCGTAGACAGTCCTGTTGATGGTGACCGCTTCTACAAATTCCTCAAGGAACTTGTCGTAACTATTCCATTCTTCAGAATATTGTTGGTTACTCACAGTCGTCTGGTACAGATGCCATTCACAAACCCATATCCTGGTCCTCATAGTGTCCTCGTTATGGATAACTGTCGCATTCATCATGGTGAGCGAATCCACCAGTTAGTTGAAGATGACCATCATAAGTGTGGCTCATATACAGAACATCACCACTGACATACATATATAGTCTGCAAGCTTATCTACCTCCTGCCATACTCGCCTGACTACAATCCCATCGAGCAAGCATTTTCATCAATCAAGGCTTACCTCTGTCGGCATGCATCTGAAGATGCGTCTGTAATGTCTATTGTTCGGGCTTGTCAGAACATCACCCCTGATAAAGCAGAGGGGTATTTTCGGGCATCTGGGTACATTGTATAGCATATCAGATTTGTACTGTTGTTGCGTCCATTTTTGATGTAGTTGATATACGCGCAATGTTGTTTAGTTCATTATGTGCAAAGGTCCAACTACTTGAGCTAGCTATTACATAAAACCAAGCTGTGAGGGCTCTTCATCTTCATCAACAGCAAAGCCACGCGGGACAGGGAGCCACTGCTTCTGCAAGTCACAAAAATAAGAAAGATCATAGTCCCAGTTCGCCAAAAGATCACCATTGTCAGCTTGCATCGGCAGCCCACTGAATGTCATGCCACCTCTGGTGTGAAATTTCTTCTTACAGAATACCTTCTTCACCAACAGCTCCTCACTGGCCCAACCATCACTAGAATCCGATGTCACTGTATTGCTTCGTTTTTGCTTTGCCTCAGGTCCATTCCACCACGCTGTACTCCCATTCTTCAAGCGAATGTCATCACCTGTGGAAATGCCGAGACTGGCAAGCAGCTTGTTGTCGACATCTGGAAGGATGTCTGGACCAATACCATTGAGTTCCAGTGAGCTCTTGTAATTTAGTGCATGACGGACGCCGAGGTGAGTCTCGGCATACTTGAGGTAGCGCATCAAGTGGAACAGAGACAGAATGAGGTCTAATCTGGGAGTGGTCCTTTGCCGAGTCAGTGTCTGAGGAGTTGGCATAGACAGGCTCACTGGAGTCGTGACATCTGGACTGACGGTGGAAGGGAATAGCCCCGATTTCATGATGGCTTGAATCAGAAGGACGGATGCTAAGGAGTTGATGTCAGCAGCAGGTGTTGGGGGTGGCTGCTGTGGCTGCTGCAGTCTCTTTGCATGGATGATCGAAGCTTTATTTGCAGGGTTGAATGAGTCGATATTGGGTGGGACATGTAGGGTAGCTTGACCAGCCTCAAGCGCACGAGCCCAATCAAGGATCATTGACCCCGTCAGAGGCATAGGTCCAAAAGGCCCAACGTATGTGAGCCTGTTGTCATGCTCATTTTTGTACCTTTGCTCAAGCATGATATGCCACCGACCCAAGCGGCTATCCAAGTTGGCTTTTGTAGTATTAGATTTATCCTAGACAATCGTTAGATACATTGTATATAGAATAAAAAATAAACAAACGGCTTTGGGGGACGTTTCCGAGGCCGTGCCCTCAGAGCTAGAATGCACTCAGGGCAGCTTCTGAATGTCTCGCATGTCGACGAGGATTTTGATGACCGCTGGCTTGCTTTCATTGATTTTCATCACCATTTCCTTGTAGTTGGCAACATTATCGACATCGATCGCATCCACAACACGTTGTCTACATTCACCATGAGTCTGAGTCATGCAATGAATGAATAGAAACATACCCTTTTATCTTTGGTAAAGTGTATCTAAATGGATAGTGTTTCTTTGTGGTGACCTCATAGTTGTCCTGGCCATGCTTTTCGAGCATACTCTGCAAAAAATTGGTATAGTTCGAGGACTTGACAGCAAACAAAAGTTCCTTCATTTCCATCGTCTTCTCCTCCTTCAAGGTAGCTTTACCTTGAAGTATTTTCTTGACCTTGGAATAGACAATCAGTGACACAGAGAATACCTGTTCAATTTCTAAGTTCTCCTCGGGTTCTGGTGTTGGGGATGGCGACAGCATGGCGATGTGAAAAAAAAGCTGCTAGTAGTACCGACACATAGCCAGGTTACACTTGGGGTCCTGAACACGTGACGACACATGATGGCCCAAAAACGCAAACGATTTGGTCAGATTCCACGAACTTTTGAAAACCGCTGTAAGTAAGTAATAATTCCGTTCTGCACTGTGGCTTCTCGTAATTTGTCAATCATTCATTCATTCACCTCTCTGCGAGTCCTGGAGCTTGAGCTTGCTCCATTGTGGTAGGACGTGCGTTTAATAGTGCAATTCAAGGCTTTTCCACGATGGAACAGTACGAGGGTCTACAGCCGTCGCATGGCCTACTTCTTCGACTTCGACTCACTCCACTGCTAACCACTTGACCGGATGCTGCTTATTGACCACACAACACAAGTACTGGATCCCATGTCTACCACACAGGTATATACGATGTTGCCTACCTGGACGTAGAAGACCATGGAACGGACGAGAGGAGAGGACGAAATGTCACATGGGACCAAGTACTGTTCCTTTGTCTCATATTCGTTGAACAGATAATATATGGCGCCTCCTGACACAGGTGATGACTGGTTGGCCCCACAGATAGTTGTTCGTACCCATGCTTTCGTGATGCGGTAGTTCAGAGTTCCTGGAGCATGCCAGTGTGCACTGTTCTATATCAAGCAAGGGCAACATGCATATACAGCCAAGAAGGCAAATGAACTCCAGCTTGTTCGTTCACTCCATTACGATGCTTTGTCGATGATGACCACGTCGTTACTAGTAACAATGACCTGTGTGTATTGTGCACATAGATTCTGATCACTGGACAAGAACACCATGGCCCACTAATTGAAATCGACGTTGAGAACAGGATGTATGCAGTCAATGACGTGGAGACCTGTGAGATTCGATGTGGATGCCAGAAAGCAACATGTGACGGAGATGACACAGACCCACAGGGCATTTCAGTGCACGAATGCTCGTCAACAACTTGAATATTTGCAGCAGGATTGATTCTCTCCATCCGTCTTTACGGGCGATTCCGTAGTTGCCCCCGCTTTCTAAGTCCCTAGAGGTGGCGCATCTTCTATCCCCGCGAGTCCTTGTCCAGCCTACGCTGATTTGTGACCAGAGATCCTTACCTGTTCCGAGGCTTGCACCATATAACCAAAAATACTCTGTCGAAGGCTCTCAGGTGCAAGTCATGCTCGAATATGCTGCGCATTGGAGGAACCAGCACCAGACGCCTTGTGGAAAATCGCTCCCGGGCTTGAGCCTTTTGGTTGACTCATTGCCTGACTCGATGTGGATCTTGGTGATCACAACGGGGACAGGCAGTACTAGTGTCGGTCCATTGCTCGTCTCGAAGGTGGTCAGTGACAGATTAAGGAACACGTTACTGAGGAACGACAGTCCATGTAGCACCTCGATGATAGTATTGTGCTGTTTCTAGATCCAGGCATCAACCAACTGCGTTCCATCACTGTTCAGTTGCTTCTATCTTCCGAACAGGTTCCTGAAACTAAAGGCAATCCCAGATGCCACAAGGCCCATACCCGACCACCTCACGTTATTCCGATGGTCGTCATTGACTTGGGTAGAGCTTATTGCCTTTGGGGGTGATCCTGTGTCTGGGGCAATGATCAACTCCATGTGGTACCCAAACATGAAATCATTTACTCACAATGTCAATCCCAACAGAAAGCCTATGGACGTGATGATCCAAAACCTATCCAAGAGATCAGGAATTGCAAGTAACTCGTACACATGCGTCTCAACATTGTAGACCTGGACTCCGCCTCATGCGACTTGAGTCCCTCACTAATCTTACCTTGAGGTTTGACTACCCACCAATCTTTGCTGTGTCTTAGGCAGACAGTCCTTCCCCAAATGCCTTTTCTCATGCAAACAGACTTCAAGGACCCTCAATTGCCGCCACATTCCCAACACGGTTGAGTGGTTGAATTGCTTCCACCTTTGCCCATAGTATCAGCCTTTCCTGCACTGTTATCGGTTGTCGCCGAGACTCACCACAGATGAATAGTCTCTTCCATGCCAGCAACCCACCACTGCCACGAGTCACTTAAGAAGATCACCCTGGTAGATCGTCGTGGTCTAACATACACCTCTGCTAGCAGGCAGTTGTTGGATGCACCGTTGTTCATATAATCATCAAGGGTGGGTAAGTGTGCATTTTGGCCAGACACCCAAGACATAAGCATAAGGTGATTGTGAGTGTGTGAATTTGATTCGATAAGGCGACACATGTATACCAGGCAACAATGGCATACCAGGGACAAACAACTATGCATCCCTCATTCCATCTGTCAGATACCTAGCTGGATATGTTTTCCAACGTACACCGCAGGTGAAAGAATGGTAAGCACAGGGCGGATTGAAAGGACGATGCTGATGAGAACACAAGAGTCGAGTGAGAACAACTCCTCTTCCAGTATCGTTCATCGAAAGAAAGCAGAATCAATAATCAATGGCCAACATGATATGTATTCAGTCGTGGTCCTCGCTGATGGGAAGCTGTTCGGCCCCTGAAAACACAACGACTTCGTGGTGACAACAAAGTTTTCACCCAGTGGACGCCGCATTGCTACTGCCACATGGGGTTATCCCAGCATTCAGGTCTAAGACGGTCAGAATGGCCACCTCCTTGTTGAGTTCCCAATCAGAGTCTACACGTCGTTAAACCACAACCAGTCCCTCGCCTGGGCCAGCAATAGCAAGCAACTCTTTGCCTTGTCACTCAACAGCTACATCTACCGTGTCGACGTGTCCGCCAAGACCACGCTCTCTAAATGGTTCATTCACAGCAGCAACACCCCCACATGCATCACCCTGGCAGGCAATGGCACATTCCTCGTTGCCTCTGGCAACTCATTGGTCTCTTTTTGGGATACCAATACACAGGCGCAAATCCAGACTATCATCGAGTACACTCACAATGTCGGGTCCATGGCTATGTCAAACTACGACCTTGTAACCAGCGGAGACGAGAGCATCACCCTTCAGGAACTCCATGGTACCCTTCCCTCTTGCTATTTGTGCTATGTAAGTCTACCTGCATTGAATAAAACTGGCAATCACAAACTACTCTATTGGTGGTTACAGACCCCCCGCATGCAGGAAATTCAGCACACAGAGGTTGAAAAGGTTGACGACAGTCCAAGTACGTTCATTCACATCCTGACCCCAGTTTCTGACATCCGTGTCCATCAGACAAGAGAACTTCGAATCTCGAGAAAACCATTCAGGAACTGCGCATCCAACTTGCTGAATCTCAACAAAAAGCCCATCTAGATAGGGATAACTTCACTCAGTCGCTATGCGCTCAAGAGGAGAGCTCGAGTATGTCGCCCGCTACCTTGACCCATATTTCCTTCATTAGCGCCCACTAGAAACCACTTTCCAAGAACTCCACGATAAGCTCACTGAATCTCAACGTGCAGCCAATGAGGAAAAGGTCCACTTCAATGAAACAATCAACTCTCTTCGCACATGCGATGAAAGCTCAAGTATGTCCATATCCACCGAGACCTATATTTCATTGACCTCCATGTCCACTAGGCAGCAGAATTGCACATCTCGAACAGACCAACCATGAACTCTGCGTCCAACTTGCCGACGCTCAACGTAAAGCCGATCATATCAACCATGCACACAAGCAAAAGCATCAGTGCGAATCCTTGTATGCCCAAGGTCGCATACAGGGTGCTGTGGAATGTCTTCTCGAGTTCGCGAATACTGTAAATGAGGATGTGAGAGCCAACAAGTTCATCTTTGACTGGCTTGCTGGTGAGTTTCGGACGTCGCACATTAGGATAGAGTCTTTAATTGCCACCATCAGAGTTTACGCACTGATGCGTTGTGAAGCTGGAGAGAGTTGGAAACAAGGCATTGAATGCCGGGAAATGGGACAAAGCAGTTGCATCTTACTCTACTGTATTGTCGCTTGGTCCCTCAATCCCTAACACCATAATGATGAGTTGGGTAAGCATGATGTTGAAAAATGGCTCAGTGCATGAAGCACTGAGTGCAGCGACTAAGGTATCCACTCTGTGATGGTTCGAAGATAGATGATGACTCTCTTTCGGTTTAGTTTAAGGTTCCAAGATTTGTCATCTACTGTGTCACTTGTGACATTCTAGAACGGGATGGTCACCTCATGGAGGCCGTTGAGTGTTTCCGACAAATACAGAATGAACTAGCAGAAGACGTGGATGTGCATGGTGAGCGAGTGGAATGGGAACTCTGTGGGTGATTGCAGCCCTGATGCGGCCCAGGCTAATTCAAAGACTCCCCCAGATTTTTGAGGACGTTGTACCGAGGAGCTGGAGAAACTGGGAGACGTTGCGAGAGAGTCTAAAAAGCATGACGAGGCCATTGGATACTACTCAAATGCACTGTCACTTGATCCAACCAACAATGATATTCTCCTTAAGCAGAGTAAAGAGGTATGGAGTGTGTTTCACGTCATGTCAAACGGACCCGCTGACCTATAGGACCCGCTGACCTGTACTATTAGGACATCGAGCTCGACCCATCATCCCATAGGGGGTATGAGAGGAAGCATGCTGCATTACACGGCATGGGCCGTCACGGAGAAGCTTTCGAGGCATTCAGGGTGATGCTCTCAAGGCTGGAACAATCTCCCGATCCACACATTCGCGGTAAGCCATTCTGTCATAATTGCACTCAACAGACCAGCTTGACTGTGCACGTATTGAGAAAGAAGTGCAGGAGTTCTACCGATACGTGATGCTATCGCACAGGTGGCAGCCCCATGAACCAACATTCCAGATGGTCGAGAATATATCGGTCTATGAGCTACCGGAGTTCCCTGGGAACAGCAAGGTGCAAAGGTTCTGCGAACTCATACGCTCTCTTCACTTCCAGTGGGCATGGAGCAACACTTGTTGCATAAACCAGCAAGATAAGGGAGTGCAGCAAGAATCGGTGGTTGCCATGTTCAGGTGGTATCGCGGTTCTTCCCTCACGATTGTCCACCTTCTGGGAGTCTTGTTGGAGTCGCAGGTGATCAGTTGCCTCTGGAGGAGCATCTGGAATACTCGCGGGTGGACATACCAAGAATACATTGCTTCCCAGGTTGTTCAATTCTACACTGAGGACTGGAAGCCATATCTTGGATTGGACATTTTCAACCACAAGGAATCACCTCTCATCCTTTCGGAGATGGAACTGGCGATGAATTTCGCCACGCAGGAGTTGGCCACCCTACAACCGGGTTTAGACAGGGTGCGTGAGAAGCTCTACTTAGCGTCCTGCTGTTGAACGACACGTGAGGAGGATATTGCATACTTGTTGTTCGGCATCTTCAGAGTCCCGATCCCCATCATATATGGCGAGGGAAATCTGGCAGTCAGTCGTCTCCTGGAGTATATCCTGACACGTTCGGGTGATGTCACACTTCTCGCTTGGACTGGGAGAAGCTCGAGTAGTCATTACAGCTACCTCCCTGCTGATCTGACTGTCTACAACGAAATCATGCCACTGCATGCTCCATGACCGATGGAGACAGCTGAGTTGGATGGCATGGTCATGGCGTTGCGCTCATCTTTTCCTGACCTTTCCCTGACGGTAGTGCTGTACAGGCAGCTCAACAGTCTCCCCCCCCTGTCGCTCCTCACTGGTCGACTCACTCTTCCCAGAATTGTATTCTCCCTTGCTGACCTCGTCCCTCTCCTGGAATCTGATCCAAACTCTGACCTCACTCTTTATTGTGCGACGTCACCTATGCTCAGGGATGTCGAGTTCAGGACGATGGACAATTTGAAGTTATCTGGAATGGAGAGTTTACTCCTCATCCATCCCTGGATCAGTCCCCTCCTAGACCAGGACTTCTCGCATAGTGTCGCTCAATTCGATCTTGCCATGCATGCACTACGGCTTGTCGCCCGGCTTAGGCAGCCATTTGGAGCACTGTTACTTGCAACACTGGCATGGGAGCAATATGAGTGGGTTGCGACGGATAGCTTGATCATAGTTTGAGTTTGTGAGGAAACGTCGTTGACTGAATTGGTGAATGGCATCCATATGGTCCACGTACAGTAGATGCAGATTGATTAATTTGATTGGATCCAATGTAGAAACATTTGAGCAGTTACCTTGGTAGAATTCCATTCTGCATCGTGATTTCTCGCAATTGGTCAATCTTTGATTCATTCTCCTCTCTCCAAGTCCTGTTCCTCCATTGTGGTGCCATGTGCGTTAGTACAAGTCAAGGCTTTTCCATGATGGAACAGTACAAGGGCCTACAGCCATTGCATGGCGTACTTCTTTGATTTCACCTCACTGCACTGCTAATCATTTGACCAGAAGTGGTTCATTGATTACAACACACACCTGGGATCTGTTCCGGTGAGACAACATGGTCGTTAATACTTCATCCTCGATGCTGTATCCAACACCCACTATGTACCAGGTTGTGGCGTCGGCATCAAAAACCCACATCTGGCTTTGATTGCACCACATCTAGCACCCGTGCCAAGCACACTGCCAGAGTCCTGTCAGTCTCTTTCTCCGAAGCAAAAAGTTGAGTACTGGACAAGTGTGCTATAAAAGGAACCCAAGGTCGAGTTGTCGAGTCTGACCTGCATGCAATTTGTTTCTTGCATTCACGTCTCCCTCGCCATTCTATCCTGTTTCTCTTTGGCACTTGCACTTGGAGCGATGCTGACGTTCACTCGAATGAAAACAGCAATAATGAGTTGGCGGTGAACTCGGTGGAAAAATGAGAGTTGCTGGTGGCGTTCAGGGTCGGGCGGGATACCAGAGGGACAACTCTGAACGAATGCCTACTTGTCGTCTGGGTCGTGATTGCTTTTGGGGGGGCTTCTATGCCACAATAAGACAATGCTTGTGGAAGACATGGACATGCCACCCTAGATTGCATGGTCAACACTAAGTACAGTAGACTCCCTTATAACCCATACCCTTCGCAATAGGCCCAAAAGGTATGGGTTATGGGGAGTATGGGTTATATGATGTTGACAAGAAAAAAAAAATTCATGTACCATATTCATCTGAGTCAGTCTAGTGGTATCCTAGGGTGCTATGGTAGGTTATTTACAAGTAAAATGATCAGTTATCTTGGTATCCTGCATACTCTGCATCCCTGTTGCATGTGTTTCCTGCCCAAACACACCCAACATTGTCTCAAACTTATGAGTGAAAGTACTACTGTCAATCACCTCCAAATACTTCTGCAAGACCCACACTGCCTGAAGTGCCTCGGAATGCATTGGAACAACTTCACCACCCATACCTTCACCCTCAATTGATCCCAACTTGGAGTTCTCCTTGACTTTCTTTGACTCCATCATAGCCTCATATATCTCCTGGTCCAACGCATCAAACATGTCATGAGCTTCACCAGCTGGATTGAGGAGCTCAGTGAGAGTCATATGGTTGGAATATTGGAGAGCCCCAGTCAACTCAAGAACATCTAGAGCAGTTTCAACTTCTTTTTCAACTGTGGAAATGGTGTTGGCTGAGTTGTTGGTATGGATGAGTGACGAGATAGGAACTCAGAGTGATGGATTGACTGTTGGCGAGTCTGCATCTGGGAGAATGCCTGCTTTATGCCAGCAGTTTCAGATCGTTGTGATATCAACCTCATCCCAGGCACTGTTGGCAAGGTGCATGGCTTCATTAGCAAACCAACCCTCTGCTGGACAGACTAGGACAGAATAGAACAGAGCTGGACAGAGTTCCAGTTCTCCCAGCTCTCCTAGTAAAGTTCCCAACTGGCTAGATCTGGACAGATCTGGACAGTAGACCCCAGACTGTTCCAGACCATCCCAGCTACTGAACAAAGTGATCTAAAAGTATTATTGTTGTTGTTTTATTCTAGTTCTAATCCCACACTTTGAATACACTTCTAATTCTAGACTTATAGTACACTGCTAACCCTAACCATACATTTCCTTATTAGGATATTTTATGGTCCCCAATCATGACATTAACCAAACACTACTATGATTAACAACATTTATTAGACAACACTCATTACATCTAAAGTTTTTGGGACATGACTATTATCAATGATTAAAACACACCTATAACCCATTATCTGTTACAGAAATCCCCTGGTTGACCAAGGCTGAGGAACACGAGTTCGCTTTGTGGAATACTGCGTGGGAACCTAAGGACTTCGATTCCGATTTCCTCCGTTTCTTTGATCTTTCTTCTGATTCCTTTGATCCTTAGACGGAGTTCCGTTCTTCTTCTGATCTTCTCTTCCATCTGGAACTCCTGATCCTTTGTGCAGTCCACAGTATGTCTTCCTTTTGTTCCATTCTGTTCCATTCCGTTCCTCCCCTTGACTCAGTTTCCTTTATGGACGTATCCCCTTCTAGAACAGTGTTCTGCTGTTCCATTTCCCCTTTCGGATCCCTTATTCAGGGTCCGCTCATTGGTATATAAACGCCCAGTATACTTGTACTTTTCCCCAGTTAGTTCTATGCAATACAAGTGTAGTATCTAGCCCAATCCGCTGGTAACTTGCGAGTTACTTGTCGAGACTCTTCTCATGGTCTCTATGCCTACCAAGCATCGTAGACTCTTCGATTAGCTTTGTGGTTAACGCGGTCCACAAGCTCAAACCTTCCAACTTTACCCGTCGTTTGTCACATGACTCTCGCCGATAAAGCTAGGTTCTATGCTTAGCGTAACATTATCTTGGTTGCTCATATTCTTTTATTGACCTTTAGCCTACTATGCTCTTGCTACACTTTGCTACACTTTGCTACACTTCTGCTACACTTTTGACATGCATTTGCAATGCACTTTTACTATACTTTTTGTATACTTTTACTATGATCCCATTCTCATTACCCTCTTCCCTCTTCCCCCCTCCTCCTCCCTCCCTCCCCTTCCTCTTTCTGTTTCTGTCTCCCCCCCTCCCCCCCCTCCATCTCCAC